>OX439383.1:9531912-9637317 GCA_949319315.1 Zelleria hepariella | reverse complement strand
AGAATTGCCTGGGAAGTATGGGGGTTTATATGTATCTCCCTCGACGTAGAGTGGGATAGATAAAGTTATAAGCCCATAGATAAGGACTTACCCATTCTCATGCTAAGCCAGCAAGCAAAGCATAAGATTGGGTTAGAGCGTATCTACCGCAAATAACTCCGTCTATCCCGCTCTACGGCAAACAAAGTATATGTTTTTCATATCAAGTTGGGCTCAGTAGAGTAAATATTTTGAAAAAGGCACAAAAAAAAATTTCAACCTCGCGTGGGTTCAAACGCAGAACATTTCGACCGCGACGCAACAGTACTACATTTCTAACATCGATAAACTTTGTCCGACCTCCACCGAAAACCACTCACAATTCCCTCCAGCAAGCATCATAAGGCTGGGCTAGAGCGTATCTATGGCTCTGTCCATCCCGCTCTACGTCAAACAAAAGAGTGAGATACCTATTGTTTAAACCCATAGATACGCTCTAACCCGGCCTTATGCTACGCTTGTAGAACTAAAATTTTCCGCTAAAATAAAATAAAAACAAAATAAAATATACGTATAGTCCTCATCATAACGAACATTTTTGCCCAAGGAACTATGCCTGGGAAATCAACGGTTTCCGAGATAATAAAGACTGACTTTTCAATTTTTTTTTCAGATATGTGATCATTATCACGTTCTTAACATACCTTCTCAAGAAGCCATATCAAAATTATGGATATTTCTTACAAAAAATCAAGTTAAAATTGCAACCCGCAATGTAGGTTTTCGAGAGAATGTGGTTCAAAGTCGGACTTAATTATTTTTTTGCAGAAATATGTTCAGTATCACGTTCTTAACATACCTTCTCAAGAAGCCATATCCAAATTATGAATATTTCTTACAAAAAACAAAGTTAAAATTGCAACCCGCAATGTATTCTAAACATCAGATAGCCTAAGTTACTCTGTGAAACGTGAGTTACGACCATGTTAAGTTTGGTTGAAAACTATTCAGCGGTGTTCGCGTTTATCGTGTTCATACAGACAGACAGACAGACAGACCGACAGACAGACAGACAGACAGACAGACATAAACCGTTTTTTTTGCATTTTTGGATTTAGTATAGTTTACTTAGTAACCCCTGCTAGTTTTTTTCTAAAAATATTCAATGTACAGAATTGACTTCGCTAGAGTTTTATTATAAGTATAGATTTAATTTTTAAAAAAATGCATGCCAACATCTTTATTATAATGCAATTAAATTAATGAAAGCTTGTTTTGTAGGTTAAAGTACTAACAACTAATTAACATAGGCTCCTTGAGCACAATTTCGTACCCAACTTTTAATATTTTGAAACAAAAATGCTGGTTAGGATATTTTTTGCTCATAGTTAAGTTTTTCCATAATAATAGAAGTAATAGCTCAAATGCCATCAATCTTACATTAAAAAAGTTTTTTGTGTAGAATTAAAAAAAATATTCTGATCGAGTGGTTAAAGATTATTTTTGCTATTGTTGGTTTCATCACTACACCCAAAGGTATTTGTCACACAAGTTTAAAAACTTTATTAAAATTAGAGGTGAAAATTAGATGGTTATTAGAATGACTGAGTTGAATTCTATGGTTCCGTTTTTTTTTTCTATTTGATGTATAGAACCCAAAAAACGTGCTGTTTCGATCCATTCATTTGGTAGCTGCAAAGCCACATAGTACTATAGACACTAAATTCAAACAGACAGACATAGTCGTCAAACAGGGTCGTTATACAGGGTGGATTTAAAAAAGGGGTAGTAAAAGCAGGTACCTTAACCGTTATAGTTATAGGAATACGTTCCTACGAGACCATCCATAAGTTTTTGAGATAATATGAACAGTATTTTAAAAGAAATGTACAGTCAGCGAAAAAAATGCTAAAATACCAAATGTACATGTATGTGTATGTACCAAATGCTAAAATTGTTTTGTTGCCAATCGATCCTATTTCGTGTTGGGATCAAAAAACTGAGGTTTGAGTACTTACCTACTAGAAATGAATGAAACCGCCAAAAACTTTCTACTGAGATTCCTATACGAAATAAGATACGTAGATTGGCATAAAATATTTTTTCTTCTATTTTCTTTTTGTTCGCTGACTATTATTTTTCCAAAATCTGGGAATTCAGTCCTTAACTACTCAAAAAGTTATGGATGATCTCCTAGGAACGTTTTCCTGTAACCATAACGATTAAGGTACCAGCCGTTACTGACCCGTTTTAATAATCCACTGTGGATAACCCTTCCTTTGCCGACTGCCAACAAACAAACTCAGAGAAAAGTTAATCACTTCGTTACAAAAAACCGAGTATTTGCTTTTTCTGTAATCTTTGCCGTAACAGTGAGTGTACGGACGCTAGTGCCAGCATCGACACTCGTAAATATTGAAAGTCATCTCGCGGCTGATTGGCGGCGGAACATCGATGCTACGTTGTCACTAGTCCCGTGATTATTTCCACGCGAACACAATTAGAGAGGAGTGGTTGGTTGCGGGCCTCCTGTTTGTTTTAATTACTTCGAAATACCCGCCACCCACGTCCCATCCACTTTCATTGCAAATTGCTAACTCTTTTAACGATAAAAAAAACCCTTCTGCAATCGGAATTCCAAATTACAACGTACTGTGCAATAATCGTAAGCTTTGATCAATTAACTTTAACAGTACTTGATACTATCCACGCTACGTGGTAAGCCTTTCATTCCAGTAGCACTAACGTGAAGCCTTTAACCACAGTAAAATTCCATTAGGCAGGTGTGTGCTCTTGCAAAAGCCTTAAACCGCTCTTTCGAGTGTAGAGCTTTTTTAATAAACGATGAAAACTACAGGTGACGTTTAATAATGCAGCCAAACGTTTTTAGGGATCCTTTTACTCATCAATACAACTTTTAATTTGGGAGCAAACATTTATCACTTTCTTTTTTAGGTTAGCTGATTTTTTAGGTGCAATAAGTACCTACTGCATTATGGACGAAACAGCAGATTTATCCTTCTGTTTTTGCTCTGGAAACATTTTAAAGATTTATTATAAGGTGGATATATCGCAAACTTCTCATCACACAGGTTGCGTGCCAGTCAGTAAGACGTCATACAGATTGAAAATTACACATCGATAGTTACTTGCGATGGCACGGAATGCCGGGGGTTGCGGGTTCAAGTCCTGTCCCGAGATTTTTTTTAACCGCATAATAAATCTTTAAAATATCGAATAAAGGACTTTAGAAGTCTCAAAGCAATGCACAAAGATGAAGGAGAACAACACATAGAGAAAGTAAAAAGCACCAAAAAGGTATATTATCCAACCACGATATTTTGGCCCCATAGTAAAAGTAACTGTATTAAAAAAGTAGTTTATATTGATGAATAAAAAGACCCCTCAACGATTGGCTAATGAATACAAAGTTAGCATGTAGAGTTAATAAAGCCCCAACGGGCTTGACGTAAATCGTAAAGGCACAGGCAAAGGTGTGTAATTTTTAAGTTATTTAAGGATAGATGAAAATAGGATGTTTCCCAGATGAAGTAGTTGAAGCGTATGAATAGAAATTTTCTCGTGCAGTGCTATCGATCAGGTCAGGAGCACCGGTGGAACAGGTAATAGCTCGCTAACCGTCGCCGGCGAACGTTAGATGAACGTTCTCGCCCCGCCGCCGCCCTGCGATAATCCAACGCCAATAAAATGGAAAAGGAAACATTCGTTAGACAAGCCTCAAAGTAAATCTAAGCTGAAACAGACTTGATGAATGGGGCAAGAGAAAGCACAAAGAATTCCAATTTACTCAAAGGACATAAAAACAACTAGCTCTGAAAATATAAAAAAAAACAAAGAGCTGTAAACAATAGTAGTGTTTGTTTGTTTGTTGTATGAGTAACGGGGGTAGTCGCGGGTAGTCGTAACTTGCCGGCTTGCCGACGTGTGCGCGGATCGCTGCCGTAACTAGCCGGGAAGACTCGGGAAAACACATTTCCTGCTCCATTGTTTCCTAATTTTTCTAAGTTTTCGCCCGCCCGTGCCCGTCTTTTTGTTTCGCCTTTGAGTTTCCTAGACGTTGCGGTTTCATTGTCCTCCTTTATTGCCCTTTTTAAGTTGTTTTGTTCTGTTAACTTTTTAATAGACAATCAAAAGGTTCTTACGATGTCTTTAACAATTCTTTCGAATTTGGGATGGTACTTTTAATATCCGACCATTAAATCTTCGACATCTTCGTTTTGACGAAACCATTTTACTCTCTATTCTGATTATGCTTTCAATGAAGGCGGTTAATGACTGGTTAGTAGAAGAGAAAATTAATTTCCTGCGACTCGAAGAACTTTTTATCTGCTTAGTAACTTTTTAATTTTGAATGATGAATAAATCCTTATCGATTGATAAATTATTTAAATAAACAAAAAACCCGACTGCGTAAAATAATAAAAAAATCTGTTAAATAACAAAGAAAACTCAACTGCATCACAGTCTTAGCAGGCGTACTAGTTTGGGCTAATTTGTGTTGGTTCCGCCTGCTCAGACTGTGATGCAGTTGGGTTTTCTATGTTATACAGGGTGTTAAAAGACCGCCAACAAAGCGGGAAACCACGTATTGTCCTCATCATAAGGAAAATTTTTGCCCAAGGAACTATGTCTGGGAAATCAACGGTTTCCGAGATAATGAGGTTCAAAGTCGGACTTTTCAAAACTTTTTTTTTGCAGAAATGTATTCTAGTATCTAGTTCTTAACATACCTTCTCAAGAAGCCATATCAAAATTATGAATATTTCTTACAAAAAACGACGTTAAAATTGTAACCCGCAATGTATTCTAAACATCGGCACTTCAAGCTTAAGTAACATAAACTGATACCTACACTTGCGCAATATGACTTCTGTGCGTTACACGTCCATTGCGTGATAAAATATTTTTCAAAATTATAACCTAAAAGACCAAAATAATTTCCCAGCAATAATTTATCGAAAAAGTAATTTGTTTTGGTGTCTAGTATGCGTGGCTTTCGGGTCTGTTGGCAGTCTTTTAACACCCTGTATAACAGAATTTTTATTTTTTTACGCTGTAGGGTTTTTTGATTATTTTAATAATTTATTTTATTTTATATTTTTAGTTATGAATGGCTTTATCATTTAAATATCTGCTTCTTAAATCCTCGCGTCCACTAGGCGGATCGGGCCGGAGAGCGTCGCAACGCAAAAATTCGCCTGCCTATATTTTATATGAAACTGCGTCCACTAGCGGCGGATTGAGGCGCGCCCGAGCGCAATATTTTTGCCGGCGCGGCGGTGCGACGCGCCCCGATGCGCCTAGTGGACGCAGAGGCAAGAGCATTCTCGAGCATGCGAATGCGCGCACGCGAGTTAACAGTGTTGCCATATGTCGACCAGAACGCATAATCATCTCAATTATTGTTGTTCTGTTGTTTATAATAATGTAAAGAATTCTATGCAATAGCCTTGAACGAAAAATCGCTGAACAAACTTAGCTTTAAAATTGAAAAAAGTGTAAAAAAAAATAATTTCCCGCCACGCTGCTATCGTCCAACCTTTAAGATGTTTTCTTTAACCGTTCTTCTTATTTTGAAGCTTTTGGTTTGCATTTTTTGCCATAGGTACAGGTTATTTTGCCAAAAGTCACAAAAAGTTGCATTTTGAGACAAAAAGTGGATAATTTTCCAAATTATAGATAAATAGATAGATAGAGAACTCTTAATTGCACAACAGAAAGAATATAACAGATCACTTTTATAACAAAATTTAGTACAAATGACGGCCTTACAGCTAAAAGCTATCTCTTCCAGACAACCTTGGGATGGACAGGACTGGATGCGGAAATAAAGTAGCATTGATAATAATAGGTATTGAAAAAAATATATAATATTATTATTCCGTTTCGGATCCAGATTGAACGCAGGTTGAACGTAACTCATCGCGGGTTTTTTTTTAAAACTAAATATTGAAATGAAAAAATATGACGATTACTGCGTGTTATTCACTAGGTAAGTACAAAAAATGCCATCGAGTATTTATCATCAATTTTATTAAGTAGTTTAAGGGTGCATGAAATCCCTCATATAAAATAGTCTGTAATTTTGGCATGAATGAATACAATGAATAGGGCTCGGCAATTTTTTTGCAGGCAAGGGCTAATACAGCCAAAATGACATAAAAGCGGACCGCACCTGAAACTATAGGTACTTACCATACCCTATATTTATTTTACCCATATTATATTTAGAATGAGATGAGCGCTCGTCAGTGCGCCCAAAAATTTCAGTCTCAGGCCCGGTTTCTGCATTGAGAATTCTTACTAAGTAAATACTTAAGTATCGTTCGGTCACGCTCTTTTGTGAGAAATCTGCAGGGACGGAATGATACTTACGTATTTGCTTAGCGAATTTCTCAGTTCAGAAATCGGCAGTCAATCATACAAAATTGCTTTTCATTCTATTGAAAATTCCTCAATCGACTAGGCTTCAAAAGGTTCCGGAAAAGTTACAATTTAGGCAATGTCACAAAAAGTCACAAAGAGGACTCAAAAGTTACAATACTCGTATTTGTAACTAGACAAAGTAGTAACACCAAAAAATCCGCACACCACAACAACGTTGCGTTGCGGCCCGGCCCGGCCCGGCACGCCTCGATCTGCCTCTGCCGCTAATGGACGCTAGGCTTTATACATGCCCCCGAAAGCAAAGTTGGGTAATAATAATTGAAAATTGTTGTTTTTTAGCATTTCTCTATCCAAATGACATTTAAACATAATTATGAGTTGTATACAGGGTGTTAAAAGACCGCCAACAGACCCGAAAGCTACGCATACCAGAAACCAAAACAAAATACTTTTTCGATAAATTATTGCTGGGAAATGATTTTGGTTTTTTAGGTTATCATTTTGAAAAATATTTTATCACACAATGGATGTGTAACGCACAGAAGTCGTATCGCGCAAGCGTAGGTATAAGTTTTTGTTACTTAAGCTTGAGGTGCGGATGTTCGGAATACATTGCGGGTTGCAATTTTAACGTCGTTTTTTGAAGGAAATATTAATAATTTTGATACGGCTTCTTGAGAAGGTATGTTAAGAACCACATACTGAATACAATTCTGCAAAAAAAAAGTTTATAATAATCCGACTTTGAACCTCATTATCTCGGAAACCGTTGATTTCCCAGGGATAGTTCCTTGGGCAAAAATGATCCTTATGATGAGGACAATACGTGGTTTCCCGCTTTATTGGCGGTCTTTTAACACTGTGTATATTTTTGTAAGCCATTTGTAAAACCCTTCATTTTGATACCCAACTCGGTAGGTTTTATGAAAAAATAATCATTTCATTTCGTATTTCATATAATTTGGCGCCAAAAATCGGCCATTTTTATTTTTGATATACCTAGTATCACTCTCACAATTAACAAGAATCTAACGACACCTCGCAAGCTAAAATTAGGTTACAGAGCGTTCCAAAGAAATATACATACATACAAATACATACATACATACAAATACACCAATACATACAAATGCATACATACTTACACTCGAAAAACATAACCCTCCTTCTGGGGCAGTCGGGTAAAAAATGAGGCTCTTTTTAATAGCCACTGAAACATTAATCACGATAATTTTTGATAAGATCAATAAACTAAGCCGTTCATGTTGTAGCTAACTAAGAAAGGCTGAGAAGGACTTCGACAAGATACCGTAAACCTATCTGCTACTTCAAGTTGCTAAAACCTCTTGAAAATAAAGTACTTATCTCTTTCACTATTGCTTTGTAACAATAGTTATATGGATCTTGGTTCGTTCTGTTTTAGAAGGCACAAGGCATCCCTTGTAGTGAGAGAAGAGCTTGATAGTTAACAAAATTATGTCTGAATCTGACGATCCAAATTTACATCAGTGATTGTCTGTATCTTCGTAGACGCCGCGCTCCGCCGCCGCTGCCGCTGTGTGCGAGGTGTGACGTGGATGGTTTAAATGGCAGCGTTTGTTGTGTCACGGGGGCTGGGGCTCGGTCTGCCAGGCTCGGGCCGGCTGGTGGGTGAGCAGAGCGTTTAACGGGCTAATTATCAAACGGCTAATGAAGTTTGTATTCAGCGGGCGGCGCGGGAGGCGCGCGCGGGGCGGGCGGTGCGGGACCTACGGGCGCTACGTGCGGCGACTACCAACGCGCCCCACCTGATCACTCCCCGCCCCTCCACAGAAAAATTGCAGAGAAAAAGTTTCATCGCAGGGGAACGTGAATGAAATGAAAAATTGTCTCGGTCGCTTTCGGGATTATTCCTATCGCACAATTTCTCGAGATACATTTTTGTTTCAATTCATCAAGGCGTGTTTTTAACGGGACGAACGAGAGTCGTTTCCGTTTCAGTTGCTTATTGAATTACTTCACAGATCGGATTTTTGCAGAGTGATTCTTGGCTCATTGGCTGGCACCTCCACCCTGTCGTTGAAGTTGATTCCGGTTCTAATTATAAGGAATAAAAACTTTATTTTATACGGTGTTTAAATTGCATTCTCATACTCGTAAGTTTATTACTATGCATATTTCTTATTACCCAGAAGTCACATCAGCTATCGGTCTTCAATAGCAGTTTTAAAATAAATGCAAATGCAGAAAGCAATCTACGAAACAAATAAACTCCATGTTTTATTGACACAATAGTTTTTATTGCGAACCATAATTTTTTAAACTCTGCTAAGTTTTAGTATCATATTATTATCGTCATTTCCATTACCTTATTGACCTAAATAAATAAAAATTAAACTGAGCTCGTGCTTACTTGTGTCTTTAGTTCTTAGTATCAGTGTACTGTGTTTTATCTTGTGAATAAATATCTTACTTACTTACTGTGCATTTAGTTACCAACTTAATCTAAAAAGAAATTCTTCTTTTAAAGGATGAGGATTAATGAGGGCAATGACTGTTGCTCCCTTTTGCAAAAATAATGTATTCCTTTATATGATTCCGTATTATCTTGACTCGTGCGTGTTCGGTGGAGGTATACGCCAGTAGAGCATCTATAGTGGAAATATTAGGAATACTGCTATAGACATACACCACGCAATACTGTCCGCAGGCGTTTCAGTCAAACGTCATGTTCTAAGTCGAGACATGCCATCAATAGAGCTTAGTGTTCCGTTCGCAGTGAGGTCACGTAATACTGAAGATACTGATGCTACTTAGCATAACTTCCCCGCACATTCTTCTTCCTTGTTCTTGCATTTTCCCATTGTTGTCGGTTGCCTCGTACAATACTAAGTACTTCTCTACGTATTATTGTTTGAAGTTAACCCCATATCTTAGCGGTGGAATGTACAGCGAGCCACACGTCATAGTGAGGCTTTTAGTTTCTTCGTGTTTTAGCTTTGTTTTAGACAGTGTTCTGTTAATTTTCTTAAAAAATGAACAGTTAGGAAAGCATTTCTTTTAAAACTTGTGGCCTTTTTAACGAGTTCATAAAAAGTATTAACTCAGCGGTATTATTTTGAAAAGATAATTTCGGGTGTCGGTTTATGGCGGAGCGCAGTCTCGGGCAGGCGGCGCGTTACTGATGGCCGCCGCGGTCACACATGCTCCTAATTACTCATTTAAGACTCGCCCGCTCTCAATATTACACTATTTTACACTCACAAATTTGCCTGGCTTGTTTTTTTTAAGACTTCTTACCCAAGCACTTGGCTGCAACTGTGCAACTAAGGCTAGGGTAATTAGCGTTCGAACTTGGACGTTGCCAGCCCATCCCGCAGTTTAAATGTGAGTTAGCGCTTGTGTTTTGTTTCGGTGGGCATCGATCAAGATCCTTTTTAACGCCATCTAACGAATGATGTTGGAAGACGTTCGTTCTTTGACAAATTAATAGTTCTACAAAAGAATGGCAAGATTTTATGAGCTCTAATGTGCTACTTAATGATTTATTATTCTAGAGAACTCAACATTGTTATAAGTAGGTAAAGCAATGATATTGATGTTGATTACAAAACATCCATAAATTCAGCTCCAAGCTAAGAATATATCTACCACTGAAGATATAAAGTTATTCATTGGTTCAATGAAGCGATAACAGATGGCGCACGGAAGCAAATTAAACTAAGCTCTGTGGCGGTTAATTGACGGCTCTTGTTCTACGCACACATACTAATTCCCTGATGTAGAGTACAGTCAGTGACACGCTAGGATACCCCTTTTTTGATAGGTTGACGCACTTATACCGCGCGCAATATGTGGTGGTGTTATATGGTATTTTTAGTGTATGTACACACGATATCACGTCAGAGTGTACACTTTCGTTGTAAAGTAGCCCGTAACGTAACCGAGTAGAGTGCTAGCGTGTAAAGATCGATGGGCTGTCGTGTGTACCATGGTGTATCCTAGCGTGTCATACGAATAATGGTACAAACTTGACACTTGCGAGATACCGGCACCTTAATTACGTATCTTGCAGTGATCGCTACAGCACTGCACAATCGCTTGCAACGTTAAAACACGCTTAAAAGTTCGCCCTTCCTAATCTGTGGTTACCTATTATGGTAAGTATACAGGGTGTTAAAAGACTGCCAACAGACCCGAAAGCCACGCATACTAGACACCGAAACAAAGTACTTTTTCGATAAATTATTGCTGGGAAATAATTTTGGTTTTTTAGGTTATAATTTTGAAAAATATTTTATCACGCAATGGACGTGTAACGCACAGAAGTCATATTGCGCAAGCGTAGGTATAAGTTTATGCTACTTTAGCTTGAAGTGCCGATGTTTAGAATACATTGCGGGTTGCAATTTTAACGTCGTTTTTTGTAAGAAATATTCATAATTTTGATATGGCTTCTTGAGAAGGTATGTTAAGAACTAGATACTGAATAAATATCTGCGAAAAAAAGTTTTGAAATGTCCGATTTTGAACCTCATTATCTCGGAAACCGTTGATTTCCCAGGCATAGTTCCTTGGGCAAAAATTTTCCTTATGTTGAAGACAATCCGTGGTTTCCCGCTTTGTTGGCGGTCTTTTAACACCCTGTAGAGAGTTTCGAGTTAATACATCGCGCAATCGAGAACTAATCGTTCCTGATCTGTGGTGCTGGTGTGAGAGCAGATATTATTTTCTGCTTACCTGCAGATTACCAACTGCTTGATTATAATAAATAAGGTGCCGTATTCAAGATGGTGACTCTACTTACTCCTTAAAGGATATTTATATGATGCTATATCAAACATGACATAACAAATTAGTGATATGAGAATCACATAATATTTGTACAAAAACAATACGTAAAACAACAATACTGTCATCTTATCGCGCACAGCATAAGGGCGTCAATGAACAAAAAGGAGTATCCTAGCTTATCGCAGAGTTTAGATAATTTATTTATAATTTGGACACAGTTGACAACCAATCAAAAAAGAAAGATCATGGTTTATACCTATCCCTATATTCCCTCTAATTCCTGTGAGGAATATTACAGAACATACTGTCAAACATTACAGTTGACGGCTCTTCAAGAAATAGCAAAGGCGTGCTCTTTTTCGCTTATGTTACGAGCGACTTTTGGATATTGACTTTACTATAGACAGATACTTCTGTAGCGGTGCTACAAGCGGAAAATATTTGATAGTAACATATAGATCCAGAATATCTACATTTGTATCAGCGCGTCCTAACCCAAGAACATTTCAACGGATCTGTCTTTGGAGTCGTGCCAGATATGTCCCTCGTAGCTATTTTCATGCATCATCCACAAAAATGAACAAGCTCTTACAGTTATGTCATATTTTATCATAATAACCCGTTTTAATTGAATAAAGCATACTCTCTCATAGCCAAGCCTAGCTACGTCGAGACATCTGATCTCGGTAGTCCAGCCGGTCAACTATTATTACTCACGCTTCAGATGTGATTCATGTATCGTCTCTCCACACAACACTACCGACTCGAGTCCCATAGGACAAGTAGCTCTACTATAGAATAGCCATTGTCTAGTATTCATTACAACCCAGTCGTAGTTTAAATTCTTTTGTTGGGGATGCACGTTGCATGCGATCCAATGCACGAATAAATTATAATCGGTCTTAACATAAAGCAGTTTCTAAGAGTTAAACCTTCCGAACAAACTGGTAGGTCGAGATCCCTTTCTCATAGAGTTCCTTTGTGTGATAGTAAAAGGCGTGTACTATTGAAGGGCGCTGGGTGGAAGGCGAGGGTCGCTGCGATGTGCGGTGTCGTGCAAGCACTCGCGGCTTGTCGGCGGTGCAGCGGCGTTGTTTGTTCAGCCTCGCAGTGGGAATGTGTGGATGACGTGTTCGCACTCGGCACTCCTCGGGCGCGCCTCATTGCATTGCCGGCGCTGCCAGGCCGGCGCGGCGCGGCGGCCCTGTGTGCGTGCGATCTCTGAGCGTAATGCGTGCGCGCTGTCATTGCCCCACTGTCGGCATTCTGTGGACACACTGGCCCCTCGTAACTTGAAACAATGGCCCGGACCCGGCCTGTTCCGAACCCTTTACTACACACCCATAAAATGCTTTTATGGTTTCGAGTAATTCAACTTTTTTTGCCCCCTTTCTTGGATATAACTTTTGTAGAGATGTTTGTAGAGACGACGCGAAACTAAGATTAAACTATTAGCTGGTAGTATCAAATTAAATTGTATTGTTAGATAGGGAAACTCTACATAGGTAGATATAGGTACTATTTTAACTTGGCAACTACCAAGTTTAACATCAACTACTCGGTTAGTAATTAGTTAATTAATGGTTCTATCAGGTCATCAGCATCTAAATAATCATGTCGCATATCATAGGGAGTCTTCTCTTTGTAAGTGAGTGCATCGAATCAATGCCCTTACTAATAAATTAAAGACATTGTGATCGGTCACGTCACGGTGCCTCCGGCCGTCCCGCCTCGTCCTGCCAACTCCATTCAGCCGTGACCGAACCACAACTTGGTCACATTCCCAAAAAATCCACCAACTATAACACAAATAAGAACTAGTAACATTAAGATCCCTTCTGTGTGCTTAGAGACAACAGCCCGGCCGGCCTGAATAGCGTAGTTGTAGTCCCCAGCTGCTGGAAAACAAAAACGAACAAAATGTTATTGTCCTACCTCGATTGTCGATACAAAGCAATCCAATTTATCTGAAAGTTATTCGGTCATCCCAAATAGATCGAATATTCCACGGTAAAAAATAGCAAGTGCATATTATTTTTGTAGTATCGTTTGGTATCAGTGACATCCGACGGTGGCTGACTGATCGGTTTACACAGCCGCGGGGCGGGGCTGCTACTGTTTTTTGCATACCGGTCGCGCGGCGCATTCGGGCTGGGAAAAATGAATCAGTGGCAGCTCGGGATTTATTACTAAAGAACATGAAACTAATTTACTTGCTGCGTTAAAATACATCCTAAACCAAAGGAATAGTTAGAACTTATTTTTGGTAGAGTCGTCGTCGTTTTGCGGGGTATTAGTTTTATCACGGAACGGGAGTGACCCCCCGCTTCGCATAATGAGATGCAGTGTCTTACCAGATGGCGAGCAGGCGCGCCCGCCGGTCCCAAGCATAGGTCCCGCACCGCACCGCTTTTTGTTTCCATTCCGTATGTTTTTTGCTATCCGCCCCGGTGATGAATGCCACGACAATGTCGCGGGACCTACTATTATTACTTATTTATCGGCGAGTTTATGAGAATCTTTTGTTTAATCTGTCAACGGTAGCGCATTAGTATAAATTCTTAACTAAACTAAAACAAAAATGAATCGTTAATTGTAATCGGAATCTGAAAATATCCAAAGAAAGGTTTACAGTAGGCGTAACAACGGGGTCAAATTATTGGGAACAATTTGGCTTCCATCCAACAAATTACCTTAATCCAGGCTGTAATAAAACAAGGTATTATTTAATTAATATCTTAGTTCATTGGGCTTCTAAAACTTCCTACATGTGATAAGTACGAATAAACACGTTGTCGGACAAGTCGTAATTATAGCCCCAACTTTTCCGTAATTAGATTTCACAAAAACAATAAATCAATCCCTTTAAAGGTATAAAGGCACAGATAAATCCCCTATAGACTGTTACCAATTTCTAAATCAGCAATGTTTTGATTGAATTTGTTATCAGCTCTGAATTTACCCTTTTCGCAATTAACGCTGACTGTGCCACAAAGTGAGATGGGAATTATGATCTCCTAAATTATGTAAATTGACATTACATTTGCAAACGATACACTACTCAACTCGCTCGTATCAAACTATCATCCCATGTATTAAAACTATTCTTCTGCTCACAAAGCGTTTACATATAGCACATAGGTCAGAAGGATTATGTCGCTTCCGACACCCCGGCGACGTGGCTTTTAGTTATTCCACAAGTAGGTAAAATTGAAGGAGTCTGGATCGGATGTTATATTCCTCAGAGCGAGCGGGCCGCACCTAGCTGTAGCTCTACATCTAAATATAATTTGGTTCGAGGCGTTGCTCGCCGGGAGTATCGGCTTCACGAGGCGAGCGTTTATTTATGTTGCCTTCGTTCGTCAAGACTCTTACCTACGCCAGATGTTATTTTACGACAACTCGCTACCAAAAAAAATAACCATGCTCCACGGCAACCGGCTAAAATTATTATACTAAACACGGCTCTACCTACATATGTGCGAAGTGCGGGTACACTGCCACTGGGAAATCTGACTGCCGCCGATTAGTTGGCGTAATTGATTGAGTTTGTAATACACGCGATATCCTAGCGGGCGTTTGCCTCTGGGCGGAGGATCCGAGTAACATTCACTACATCGACATAGTTTGTTCAACATCACAAAATGTAAAGCAATTGTTAATACACTTTCCAAATATTTTGAAAACACGAAAAGCTGCCGATGCATCTTGAAATCACACTGTCTTGTGAAACAATCAAATCCTTTGCGTAGCTCGTGGGAACGCCCGCGCAGCTCCATACTTCTTTACATTCCATATGATCGGTAAGCACTATGGGAAGTAAGGAAGCACGGAACTCGCGCTAGGCTCTGTCTTCATTGCTGTTGGCCGGCATCCATGTGTGTTGAGGTTTGGTTGAGGGCACTTGTCGCTCGGGCCAGCGGGCAGCAGCAGCGCGCCGCGGAGCTGACCCTGGCGGAGGGTGGCACGCGAGGGGGCGGCGAGCGACGCGGCGTGGTGGCCGCTGGCGCAGCACTGGCCGCCCGCCTAGCTCGGTGCGCACGCGCAGATCAGCTCTAAAAATGGACTCGACCGGCGGAGTTCGCTCGTGGATCGCGAGTACCATCCATTCCAAATTTGTATTTTCCCGAAATAGAACGGACGGTCCGCGACCATCGGATCGGTTACCCGAATGCGCTGTGCATGCGCCGGCGGTGGCGGCGCGGCTGCAGTCGCCGCTTCGGCTTATGTAAGCAGCGGCGTGAACCGCCCCGGGTGACGACCACTTTGAAAATAAACACGAAGCAGCGCGAGCGGCGAAGACGCGCGGCCGGCGCCCGCGCCACATGTGCGCGCCCGCCCCGCGCCACCGCCTCCCGCCGCCCCGCGCGCTGGAGGGGAGCCTATTATTAGGTCCACCAACACCATCCACCACTGTCACCTCCCGCAGGGTAGTTAAGCTATACATAGTTCCTATCCTGAGCTCTGGCAATAGTGGCAATCCCTAGCGTTCACTGACCCTCCCTGGAGCGACGCTCAAATGGGCATTTCACATCGCGCCTTTGAAAACAAACTCTTTTTAATTCGGGCCCTAGCACCACATTAGGTTGACTTTGATTGATTCTCTTCAGGTTATGAAAATGGAGCAAATTTTTTTCGCTCTCTAGAACATTATCAGGGCATTTCTAAAAATAAAAGCTACAAACCTACACACTACATTTATATCACTCAGCTATTAGGTTTACTGAAATTAGGAAAAGCAATTTTATGTATACCTACTGTGTAGCGGCTTGTGTTATTCAGCGAGCGAGCGACCGTCGCCCGTAAACCTTGCCGCTACGTTCACACAGTCAATAAAAGAATTTTTGGCAAAGTTTTGTAGACAAACAAGTGGGACCGCAGCCAACTCATCTTTGTCTGCCCGAGACCAACATGGTTTTCCTAGCCTTTTGATTCCACGTCGCTTCCAATACTCACTGACCAGACGACTGTATATTTTTATCAATCAATGCAACGTACGTAACGTCAGCGATGTTTCTTTTTAAATTTTGTGCGTCTCGTATATTCTTATCTTTTAAACTCAATCGAAATTGTATATTTTAGAATACGAAAAGCAAATCGACTACGACAATTCACGTTAGAGTCGCGTAGAGTCATGAATTTCGACATATAGCTAATGTATGTAATTATTCAAGTCAACAAAACAATGTTATGAAAGATTTTCTAGATGAAGCGATTTCTGCGAGCGTCACCGCTGCACAATCGTATCGACGTCTCGATCAGTCAAACTAATATCAGCTCCATAGCTCCTACTTGCGGCGGCTGTAGATATAGTAATATTGGCAATGAAGATGCTCTAGATATTGAGTGAAGAATTGTGGCTCGGCTGCCTGATCGTGGAGGAACGTGAGCGTCCAAAGAGCGCCTGTTGAATATTAATGCGACATTGTTATTGGCCACTAGTGGCCGCTGTTGCCCCAATCGCACATTTCCATAACTTACTATTCGGGATCCGCGGGGAATCAACCCGCGTTGTAGGAAGGAATATGATCACTTGGACCGCTTATTCCCCTACCCACTTTAAAACTCTGTCGTCTCAAGCAACAATTCATTATTTATTCATCGCCTCCCATTGTAATCAGCATCAGACTATTGACTGTTTCTCGAAAACTCCTAGACGTATTATTTCAACTGAAATTAATCATAGATTTCTGATAAGTCTATAGATACAACCCCTACCCAAAACCAAGAGTAAGTAGACCAATTCATTTGTTTGTCGTTAAATCTACTTTGTATGCGGTAAAGGCAGTTGATCAAATGAAGCACCCCTTTACCTAATTAACGCAGCAGCGCTCTCATTGTAGCATCTCTATCGCAAATGATCGATCCTGTAGCGAGGTAGGTACTTTACTCCGACCACATTCGCCGACACAGCAACCAAATTGCACGAATAATTTACTCAAGAGGAATGTTTCACGGAACATAACAGTGCTGATAGTATCCCATTTTCGGTGATTTACGTCATACATTGTAGGCGACATGGAATATAATTTAGCTTCTAGGCAACGAATGCAAACAAAAATTTGAAATATTTATAAATCAGTTGGTATTGTGGGTCGTCACGTGAACATGGTTATATATGTATGGAGTAGTTTGCAATTATAATGCGCTTGAGTGAGCGGCGCGAGTCGACCGTCGGGCGCGCCTCGTGTCAATATCATACTCGTATAATCTTCAGCCGGCAGACACACTATAGCGGCATTTCAAATTATACTTTTATTTTATATGCCAATACCTACTTCCATCTCCGCAAATCCTTTGAAACCGCACGTAGGTATGTGCCGACTGAAACATCGTATCAATTCTATTCATTGAAGCTGAAGATTACGCTAGAACAAAAAAAAACTGAAACACGGCGCTCTTGGTCCATACTGGCTGTGGAACGAAATAATCCATCGGGTTTATGTCTGTAGAAAAGCGCTCTAGGTCTTGAAAGTAAGCCTTTTCTACATAAAAAAATATTTGGTACGTTGTACTGCTAACATAGGCATCATTTAACTAAATATTTCAATTAAATTGAAACTCAACGTCGAGAAGGAGAACTTAAACTTTGTCACATCGTGGATGATTAAATATGAATTTTGGGCACTTAATAGCGATGGTCACTTTTTAAAACAAAAAAGCTGGAACGTCGATCTTATCCCTTGAATGTTTTTCAATAATAAAGGAGGTGGTGAGCAACATGGTGCGCGTAATGCAGTGTCCGGGAGTCGACCGGCGCGGCGCGGGCGCGGCGATGGGAGAACCGGCGCAAACTGTACGCACAAACGATGGACTTGATGGCGACGACGCTTGACCTTATTTAATTAGTTCGTTCGTTTTTACTCTTTGAACGTAACATACCATATTAAAATGTGTAACGCCTAATTTATCGTACTGTCTGTTCAATTTACGACCACTGATCATTCGAGCGCCGGGTTCAAGCGTTTTAACTTTGTATTTATAATAAATATCTACGACATTAACTTGTTTCATACTTTGTACTTAATGCACGCATGTTAATAATAGTTAATCATATAGCAACCGAAATGTACCTACATCTTGTTTAGATGCTGTGCCGATAAAGCAAACTTCTTGCGCTATTTCTGAGTCGAGTTCATCCACCCGGACCGTGTCCATACAATCGAGGAAGTAAATGTCCGAATCATCGCACAAACATGTGGTCTGTCATTGAGGCGAAACTACTGAATAATCAAGACTAAATTAGGCTGCCATTTCCGAGCATGGGTTCGTGCCCGAAAAAGTACCGGCAATGGTAGAAACATTTGACAGAGTCGACTCTATTAATAGATGATAGTAGGGGGTTTGGAAGTAAACTTTTTACGGACCCAGTGGGTGATATCGCCCGTGGAGAAATAATGCGGTAGCTACACGTGAGGGCCGCTGCCGTTGGGTTGCTAGTCAGGCGTGTGGTGAGTCATGCCGCCACATGCCTCCAGCATGACCCAGGATTGCTCGCCCCCATTACTTATAAATGCCTTTTTAGGGTTCCATTCCTTAGAAGGAAGAAAAGAAGAGAAGAAAAAACGGAACCATTATAGGATCACTTTGTTGTCCATCTGTCTGTTTCTCTGTCAAGACCCTTAAATACTAATATCCTTAATATCAAATACTTAGGTATTTGATATTAATTTCAACTAGATACCTCCACACGGTCTTAAGAAAGGTCTGCAGTCCCTTGGGGCTGTGAAAAAATCAAGCTTCTACATTTACGCAATCAAAAGATACAGCCGTTTATGCAGCATTTTAGTGCAACATTTTAATTACGTCAACAAAAATGGGATTCTTAAAATGTGGGATGCTGACCGTATCATCTGGGGTACCGTATGAAAGGGCTTCATTAGCACAAGCTAAATCATATTTTATACCATTTCCCCCTTACAAGTTCGTACGGAACCCTCGGTGCGCGAGTCCGACTCGGACTTGGCCGGTTTTTTTTAACATAACTACTTTACATGTAGTGGATACTTCGAAATATGGCTAATGATTTACTGAATGTCGTTTTTTGTAGCTTATGACATGGTTAAGTCACTTTCAACTTCATTTTCACATTGCAATTTAGGTATGTCCAAGAATTTTTGCACACTTGTTCGTTGAACCTTTTATTATTTAGATGACTCTTGTTTGTGAAAAGACAACAACAAATGTCCTCTGCAGGCAGGGGTCCTTTCTCATATCGAAGGGTAGTTTATACCGAACTAAAATGCAAGATGCAAGATGCTACAAAGATCCTTTTCATTTTGTCCTTTCCTTCCATTGCAGCGCCATGAAGATAATCCTGGGCAAGCTGCCGCGGCCATGGATCGTGGACGACGCGAAGGATGACGGCTACACGGCGCTGCACCTGGCCGCACTGAACAACCACGTGGAAGCCGCTGAGCTGCTACTCCGAGGGGGCGCCAGACCTGATCTTCAGAACGCTAGCCAGCAGACCAGTCTCCACCTGGCTGTGGAACGGCAGCACACGCAGATAGTGCGCTTGCTGGTGGCGCACGGAGCGAATCTCAACATTTGTGATAAGGTAACAGATACCGCTCTACCAGTGACTTTTAAAGAAATGGTGAACGGCGCGAAAAAAACGAAGAAAACGTTTTGCTATCCCTAAATATTATCCAATGTCATTGATTTTGGTGTCAATCGTTTTCTTCTTTTTTTAAATATTTTTTTTAAAAGAAAAGTTTTCTTCGTTTGAATGGGAGTGAGCGCGGTAAGCAATGCTCTCATTGAATGTGCAATCTACGACGAGATAATTCGTAGCAAGACAAAACAAAAGCAATAGCGCACGCATTCAATTAGTTGATTAGACAAACATTGATGATCAGACAGACCATTCAAAGTTTGGCTAACGGATTAAAAGTCACCCTGTAGCTCGAGCTTTCTAGCTCGTAGGTTATTTATACTACTCGTGAATGAGATCAAACCTCGTTGAAACCAAGCTTAAAACTTCAAAAAACTAAGAATTTTTGTGTTCTATTTACACTTCACAGCCATTCAATTATTTAATACTCGTAGCACAAAGTCACGCCAACCGAAAGTTGCGTTAAAAAAAGAAGAACAAACATTACATTTGTGTGGTTCCTCCAGTTGTATTGTCGTCCTCGCCGATTTTTTTAAAATAAGTAGGAATGCAAAATCTGTTAAAGATTGATCATCATCATGATTATCGATCACTTTTTCAACGTGTTACTTATATTATTCAATGCAACCCGTTCTACAGATGGAACAGGGTCTGATCGTGCATCGATTTTGGTATACTCGTGACTATGCAACTACAAAGCGTTGCCAAAATATATAGCAAATGGAAAAGAAACGCAGACGGGGCATTGCGGAGACACAACTATGGAGCTCTATGAAACCATAGAACGAAATACAACAAGCGATTGCCGCGCGCCATAACGTTTTGTCTCACTGCGGCCCGTCCGCGCTCGCTTTCCGCTTGCGATATCTTGCAAAACGAAAGCGGTGCCTTGAAAACCATGCGTTCCCTTTAGGACGGCGACACGCCGCTCCACGAGGCGCTGCGCCACCACACGCTGCAGCAGTTGCGGCGGCTGCAGGATCCGCACGACGCGCCGCTGTTGGCGGGCCTGGCGCACCACCACGATAAGAAGTCCTCCGCCTCCATCGCCTGCTTCCTGGCAGCGCACGGGGCCGACCTCACGCTCCACAACAAGAAAGGTACACACAAACTGAGCAACAAGAAATGTATTGCTGAGGAATTTTGTTAATAAATAAAAAAAAATAAACAAAAGTATCGAGACAAAAGTATTGATACTTCAAGTATACTTGGATACTTAAAGTATCGAGTACCGCCGCCGCCAAAAGTGGCCGCTTTTGGCGGCGGCGGGTTTTATTCGTAGGTGTTCTACGTTGGAATCTAAACCTTAGGTCCTAAAAATAGTTAAGCCTAGGGATTACCATTTCATGATTCGTTTTTCACAAAATACGCATCCAAAAAAAAGATATGTTTTTTTTCCATTGGCGGCGCTAGTTGTGCCTCGGTTATCACCTTAAGAAAACGACTCGATAAACCTTAATTTTTAAGCGATTGTACGCAGGAGGAATAGTGTTGGGCTACCGTGGTGGTAATTAATAGAAGTGGACTGTTACAGAATATGGCTGATTTAATAGCGAAATACACGGAGAATAAATAGGTACACAACGTGGCGGCAAAAAAGTAAGTTAATTTGGAAGTGTCAAAAAAGAGTTCACTAATTATCTAATCTGTGGCGGCCCACAGAGCAGCCCGCACAACACAACAAAATTAAATGTCAATCATCGATGCTCGACGTGGACATACTCCCGGGGTTGAACTAAGTTCAAAGGTCCTCTTCAATCGGGAGCGGGCAGATGTTGTTGAACGCCCTTCTGATGGTGCCTCTCTTCGTCCTTATTTCAGCCACACGTGAGATGCCGTCGCCGCCGGGGTAAATCTTCACTACTCGTCCGAGCGACCATAGAAGAGGTGGTAGAGCTTTATCTCTGATAAGGACAAGTGCATTAGTCTTCAATGATCCTGTACTTGAGTGCCATTTGGTTCTTTGCTGCAGAAGCGATACGTATTCGTTACTGAAGCGCGACCAGAAGTGCTGCTTCATGTGCTCTACACGTTTATAGCGTTCCAATCTCTGGATATTCATGTCAGCGACATGTGGGTAAGGCACTGTCGTAAGTGGTCGTCCGATTAGGAAGTGTGAAGGAGTAAGGGCGGTGTAGTCGTGAGGTTCGGAAGAGAGAGGGGTGAGTGGACGTGAGTTAAGGATTGCCTCCACTTGAGCTAGGCATGTGGCCATTTCTTCATATGTAAGATGGGGACACTGCGGAGGCGCTGATAAGATTCTCTTAAGATGGTGCTTGGTTGAGCGCACCGTTGCCTCAGAGATGCCATTAAAGTGTGGCGAGTATGCTGGTGAGAAATTAAAACGAATGCCTTCTTGGGCTATATCTGACGTAATATGCGACGTGGAAAGAAACTTTGCCAATTCATTTGAAGCACCGACAAAGTTGGTGCCGTTGTCACACCAGATGCTTTGGGGCTTGCCTCTACGACTCATGAAACGATTTAAGGCAGCCATGAAGGCCTCCTTCGTCAGGTCCGTTACGAGCTCCAGGTGTACTGCCTTGACAGCTAGACAAACAAAAATACACAGGTACGACTTGATCAGCCTGCAGCCCCTACCCTTACGATCAGCTATCAGCACTGGACCCCCATAGTCTAAACCAACGTTAAGGTACGGAAACTCTAGCTCGGTTCTAGGCCTGGGCAAGTTGCCCATGATAGGCTGAACGCTGGTCGCCCTATGTCTAAAGCATGTTACGCATTTTTTTACTGTTTGTTTTGCCAAGTCGCTGCCTCTAAGAGGCCAATACGTAAGACGAACGTTCGATAAAAGAAGCTGGGGACCAGCATGTAATAACCTTAAGTGGTACATACGAAATATGATTTTTGTGATGTGATGCTTGCCACAAATCAAAATCGGGTGTTTTGTATCATAACTATAAGGAGAGTTATCTAAGCGGCCACCAACTCTAATGATAGAGTTTTCATCTAAGAATACAGAGTATGAGACTAGTCTGTTTTTAGGTGGCAAAGGCTTGTTTGATGATAAGAGTTGATACTCTTCAGGGAACATTTCCCTTTGTGCGTTGCCCAATATAAATGTCTGGGCATTTTTTAGTTCATCTGTACGTAAGCAACCGGTGACTTTAGATTTATTTTTAATATTGTTAATAAACCGTTTAACGTAAGCTACGACCCGTTGCAAACGTGTAAAGCTTGAGTATTTTTTAAGTAGCGCAGTGATTAAAGAGTCGGCGGGATCACTATTGCTAGCGATGTGACAAACAACTTCACTAAGGTCCTGTTTCCCGTGGTCATTAGGCTTTTGCGGCCAATCAGACGATGGCTCTAGTAAAAATGCCGGCCCGGACCACCACAGACGTGATCCGCTGATGAGGTCAGCCTTCAGCCCGCGGGAAACAAGATCCGCTGGATTGTCTCGCGACGGCACGTAGCGCCAGGTACAGTCTTTGGTGCTCTCTTGTATTTCGTTAACGCGGGCGCGCACAAAACACTTCAGCTGGCTAGAATTCATAGACAGCCAACCGAGAACAACTGTAGAGTCGCACCAAAAATAGCTAGCTTCGATGTTTAAATTCAGTGAGGAAATCACCTTCGCATACAGTCTTGCACCTACCAGAGCCCCACACAGTTCAAGTCTTGGAATGGTGGTGGGTTTTATAGGAGCCACTTTATTTTTCGATGCCAGTAGCTGAACGTGTACTGCACCTGTTTTGCTTATTGCTCTTACATAGATACAAGATCCATACGCGGCGATTGATGAATCACTAAATACATGTATTTCGATTGTGTCAAATTGATCGAATAAAACCCATCTTGGTATTTTTAATGAATTTAAAGCGGGCAATGCATTGACGAAGGAAAGCCAGCTTTCTTTGGTTTCTTCAGAGACTATGTCGTCCCAATCTGTTTTATCTATCCATAGCTTTTGCATGATAAGCTTTGCCTCTACAATGCATGGCCCTACAAGTCCAAGAGGGTCAAAAATTTGGCTGATAACAGACAATATGTGGCGTTTTGTGACTTTAGGTTGCTGTTCGATATCTATAGAGAAAGATAGAGTATCTGAGTCGCAAGTCCAATTCAAACCTAGAGTCTTGGAAGGCACGCTCTTATGTTCGTCTGAAATATCTAAGACCTTGTTAGTGCAATCACTTTTACTTGTGATTTCTTGTAAGATTTGAGGACTATTTGATTTCCATTTTCTAAGGTTGAATTTTGCAGTTGCTAAAATGGAAATCACTTCCTTGCAAAGTTGTATGACTTCTTCCTCTGAATTTCCACCGCTCAGGTAATCGTCAACATAAAAGTCGTGTTGAATTGAGCGTTGGACCTGCTCATTGGAAGCTTCAGATGCCAAGGATACTAAGCACTTTGTAGCAAGGTACGGCGCTGATGCCGTTCCGTATGTGACGGTGTTCAAAGTGTAGCTTTTTATTGGATCCCTGGGATCATAACGAAAAAGAATTTGTTGTAAGTTCCTTTGTGAAGCATGAATTTTAATTGCCCGGTACATCTTTTCGATGTCACCAGAGACAACGTACTTGTATGTACGGTAGCGTAACAAGATCGAAAGTAAGTCATCTTGTACTGTAGGACCTACCATTTGTATATTGTTGAGCGAGCACCCCGAAGACGTAACAGCTGAGGCATCAAAGACAGTACGCAATTTGGTCGTGCTGCTCGACTCTCGAACGACCCCGTGATGCGGTAAGTAATAATTCACGTCGTCATCAAGCGAGAGTTTTTTATTCTCGGACATGTGTCCCAAATCTTCGTACTCATGCATAAATTCCAAGTACATTTGTTGGAATTTATGCTCTCTACCAAACTTACGCTCGAGGGAAAGAAGGCGTTGCTTTGCCATATGAAACGAGTCACCTAACACACTCGGATCATCTTTAAGTGGCATTGTCACAACAAAATGACCCTCATCGTTGCGCGTAGTAGTTGTGAAAAAATTATGCTCGCAGGCGCGCTCTTCCGCTGAAAGAACATGCTTAGCGGGCACGTTGTCGAGCTCCCAAAAACGAGAGAGCTCGGGTTCGCGCTTGTCATCACTACCTTTTGAAAGATGGCAAAGTTTGGATGAACTAGGACGAGCTATGTAGCCAGAGACCAACCAACCCAGCTTGGTCTCGTAAAGTTTTGGAGCATGTCTACCCATGTCGATTGAGCTGCTGGAAATTATGTTCCAAAACGCTTCAGCCCCCACCAATATGTCGATGGCGGAGGGTACGTTAAAGGATGGATCAGCAAGATGCAGCCCCGATGGAAGAGGTAAGTGCTTTATGTCAATGTATGAAGACGGTAAGGCCTTAGTTATTTCTGGTAAGATGATGCATTCCAAGTCGATTTTATAATCACTGTATGTGGACTCAATGAGTATGGTGCAAGACTGTGAGCTAGTACTTGTTTGATTGCCAATACCTGATACTGTGTAGCTTGTGCCGCGGCGAGACAAACCCAGCTTACTTGACAGGCTCTCCGTGATGAGGTTCACGGTGCTGCCGTTGTCTAGCAGCACGCGCGCCGTGTGCTTGCGGCCTGTGCTGTCCACCACTTTCACGAGCGCTGTGGAAAGCAAGACAGTTGGCGAAGTAGCATTTTCGTTGGAATCGGCTGAAAGAGCTACGTTTGACGCTTCAGGTTCAACGGAAGGTTCTAAGTGCAAAAGAGTTGAATGTTTTTCTTTGCAGTACCTGCAATGAGACAGCCTACATTTTTTCATTGGATGCCAAGGGCGCAGACAATTAAGGCAGACCTTAAAACCCTTTACTTTGTCAAGGCGTGACTCTACCGACAATTCCCTAAAAGCATCACAGTTGAATAAGAAATGCTCTTTACTACACATTGGGCATTTTAGCTGTGATTTGGGTCTTGCTTCGTTGTCATCAACGCGATGGGCAACGACAAAGCTTTTTTGTTTATGATGATCTGTTCGTATGTTTTTGATTTGCCTGCTCTCCTCTATGGTCTCTAGTAAGTCCGCCCTATTGTTAAGAAAGGTGCAGAATTGTGACAAAGTCGGTGCATCAGTTAATGTATTTCTATATTCTTCCCAATACCTGTTAGTGACGGAATCCAACTTTGTTGACATCACATAAATGATCAATGTATCCCAATGCTGAGTGGGTTGTTTCAATAGGGTCAATGCCCTAATATTCTTATTTGTGATGTCAACAAGATAATGTATTGCCTTGCTGGACTCTTTCTGTAAAGGTTCCACATTAAATAATGTTTGCACATGGTTGTTGACGAGAAGACGGTTATTGTTGTACCGCTCGCACAAAAGGTCCCATGCATTTTTATAATTATCACTTGTGAAATCAATATTTTTTATGATCAGAGCGGCACTGCCATTTAAAGAGGCTCGCAAATAATGGAACTTGCTAATTTGATCGAGCCTTTCATTTTGATGAATTAATGACTGAAAAGTATCCCTATACTCGAGCCAGTGCTGATAGCTTCCACTAAATTGTGGCAGATCGATTTTAGGTAACTGAACAGGTACATAGCTTTTAGGCTGACAAGTCGCTCCGGTGTTAGCATCGTTGAACTCCGATGCAGAAGATGCAGCAGCAGCCGGAAGCTCGCGGCGGACTCGGTCGGCATAAGAGGTCATCATGGTGCGCGCTATGGACACCAGCTGGTAATACTGCTGCTCGAATAGGTCCCGCTCAATGTACATTTCTTCAGGCTTGTCCGAAAGCATTTCCAACTCATTCTGGAATTGGTCATATTGAGCGTATAAGGCTTCAATCTTTGTAAGTCGGCATTCAAGCTCAGTGGCAAGAGTTTCGCTTAACATATCATGGCTTTTAGCTTGCCTAATAAAGGTATCAAAGTTAGTTAGCTTAGCTTTAATACTACCACGACATCTGCGCAGCTCTTTCATGCGTATGTCAGTTTGGGAAGAGTCAGATTTGCTTTCAGTAGACATGTTAGTGGGCTAATGCTATGTGAAGGCTAGAAAGATAGGTCAGTGTCCCCTGCTAATAGATAAATTGCAACAAAATTTGAAGAGGTAGCTTGCTGAGAACAAAAGACAGCTGTGCGATAAGACGGCCGGTGGCCGATGTGCAACAGGCAATTAAAATGGCTCAGAGATAAACAAGTATGCTATTAGATAATTCCTCTAGCTTCCAATGATGATTTTGCAAGTTTTTCATGAATAATAACCTCAGGCACTAGATAAGTTTTGGCATTAGGGAAGGGAAATAGGTATGGGAAGGATGGTATGATAAATCGGAACGAACTCACAGTGATGCGCTTCTTCTTGTCCGCCTTCGTGGCGTGGCACTTTGTAAGCTTGACGTCCGTGCGTCCGTCCGGGTATGTATGGTGACTTTGATGACTTTCTGGTTTCGGCACACGTATAATCTTGGTTACAAGTAGCAATCCAGGTCAAGAAGGCTGCTCCCCCGTCTTGAAGTATCCTCGGCAAGATGTATTGCAGGTATCTTCGTAGATCGGACAGCAAAAAGGCGGCCTGTTGCTTCCAAGATGGCAAGATGACTTTCTGGTTTCGGCACACGTCTAATCTTGGTTACAAGTAGCAATCCAGGTCAAGAAGGCTGCTCCCCCGTCTTGAAGTATCCTCGGCAAGATGTATTGCAGGTATCTTCGTAGATCGGACAGCAAAAAGGCGGCCTGATGATGATGCAAAAAGATGGGAAGATGACGCCGCGTACGCCGAACGCAACCAGTTTGCACGTTGCGTTTTGAAGTTTCTCGTGCTTTTTACGCCCTTCCTGAAGGACCAGTGTTGGGCTACCGTGGTGGTAATTAATAGAAGTGGACTGTTACAGAATATGGCTGATTTAATAGCGAAATACACGGAGAATAAATAGGTACACAACGTGGCGGCAAAAAAGTAAGTTAATTTGGAAGTGTCAAAAAAGAGTTCACTAATTATCTAATCTGTGGCGGCCCACAGAGCAGCCCGCACTAACACAACAAAATTAAATGTCAATCATCGATGCTCGACGTGGACAAATAGGAACTTTAATGTGTGCCTATAGTAATAAATGAACCATTTGTGAATTTACAGTTGTTTTTTATTATTATTGTATAAAATGTATGTACCATTTTTTCATATTCTTGCTAAACTGACTTTACTTTACTGACTGATATTGACGTCCTTACGGCCTTAGGAAAAGTACTCGATACTTGAAAATTATCAATACTTTTATGAGTACGATACTTTTTTTATATACTACTCATGAGTACAGTATCGATACTTTCTATTCGATATTGTGTCCCCACACAAAGCACGCACACTATCGCAAAGTGCATGTATAACGAACAAACACAACTATGGCCCAGTCGCATTCGTGAGTTGCAAGATCTGCGCTCGTTGGCTAGTATACGGAGACCTCTGTGTTATGCACACACTTCAAAAACAAGAAAAGTACACTCATTTGAACATAGAGTACTGTTTTGCACATGCTACTAGTGTAGTCACCACCAGAATGGTGCGCTCATTGGCATGTAGAGCAATTCATGACATGCTACATAAAAAGGTACACTCATTGGCACATACACGCTACTCGTATGTTAAGTCTGTACCATATACTGTAAGACCAAGCTGAGCGGGCAAACCTGCTGAGTTCGGCTTTGAGTGGGTATTGAAAGGGTAAGCAAAGCAGAGGCAACAAATTGATTGCGTCGGGCCCATGTCTCTAATTTACGGTAACGTTTAAATACCTAAGTTACCCTTCATCTTATTATTTCTTAGAAATTGAGGTTGTTTAGTTGCGTAAAATATCCTTGAAGATATTCTGATCTATATTCACTCGTTGAATCTTTGGGTAAATACAGACTCAAACGAAGCAAAAAACACAAAGACTAAAGTACACAAAAAAGTTAAACCCTAGGTTTTTTCCCTTTTCAATTCGGCGAATTTTATTTCGTTATTCGCAAAGCAGCCTTTCATTACTCTTGATTTTAAATTGGCCTACAGTCAGAGTAGTTACATATGTCTGTACATACCACAAAATAGTCCCTACAGTGGGGCATGTGTTGTTGAATCACCATAATTACGATCCGTTGTAGGTATTCCTGAGTGCCCTCGAATTATAGAGCGGCCTAATTGTACACACAAATTAATGTTCAGTATCAATCTGATCGATTATTATTATAGCTGCTTGAGCCACATTGGCAATAGAGTTGAGTGGATTGTATTCCTATTGAACTAATGGATGAAATCTTTCGTCGACAAAAAATACTAACAGTTCCCACGTACGGCTTATAAAAGTAGGTAGCGTTTGTTATTTTTATGTTGACTGTCCTATAAGTTTAAATATAATCTATCAATATAGTATTTTCGTCTCCTATCAGATGCAGGCGATCAATTGGACAACAATATCGTCTTTCGAAACCACTGTCATAATTGTGTGTCCCTATAATATTTTTATCTTTCCACTACGATTTCCAGGTCAAACCCCACTGGACCTGTGTCCGGACTCCAACCTCTACAAGACTATCACAACCTGCCGCAAAGAGGGAACCACTCCCAGCGTGACGGATCAGCCGTCACAGGAAGCGGAAAGCGTCGCCAGCGGCAGTGGTGCCAACACTGCGGGGCCTAGTACCTCCAGCTCCGTTACTTCCCCTCCAGCCAATGCCGCTGCTGTGGTACCCATTGCCGAGCCTCCAACGCCGCCTGCGGAGGCCGTGGCGAAGGCGCCGACCGACCCGACTACGGAGGAGTGCCTCGTGTGCTCCGACACGAAGAGAGATACCCTGTTCCGGCCGTGCGGCCACATTTGCTGTTGCAGCGTTTGCGCGGCGAGGGTAAATATGCTTCTGTTCTTACTCGGTCAAAACACTTATCCCGAAATTCAACGTCAAGTGGGAACAGGGGGGTTACCCTTGACGCCATTACTATTGTACAATACCAATATAAAATGAGTCTTTTCGTGAAATATAGAATTTTGTAAATTCCGCCATATTGAAAAGAATGCGTCATGGGTAGAGGGGCTGGATAAAAGGGCAGGAAGGACATAACGGTACTGGGAAAAATTATTTAATGAAATCCATGTCGCTTAGTTCAAAAATTATACTTAAGCATTTCTATACGTGGGTGATCGGGCTTCACTGGAGTGATACGAGATGGCAGCACTTATATTTTTTTTTATTCATCCTCAATAATGAGCTTGCATAAAAAAAAATATATAAATCAGGGATGAATGGCATGAAATCTATGCAGATAGTAAGTAACATGCGAGTATTATGCCTCACTCGCTCACGTTGTATTCCTTCACCGTTAACGAGTGAGTGAATTTGGAGCATAATATGCGGATAAACTTGAAAAAAAAAATCTTCGTCTTCCAGGTAAAGAAGTGCCTGATCTGCCGCGGCTGCGTGAGCTCCCGCGCGCGCGTAGGCGAGTGCGTGGTTTGCTCGGAGGCGCCGGCCACGGTGGTGTTCCGTCCGTGCGGCGATGTCTGCGCGTGCGCCGCCTGCGCGCCGCTCATGCGGAAGTGCGTCGAGTGCCGCACGCCGCTGCAGCCGCAGCCCGTCGGCACCAACGCCAATACTAATACCAAGCTTGAATGTGAGTAGACCACGTTTCTACCGAACTAAATCCCATAGAATCCGCATTATAACCCGTGTCATTAAAGAAAACATTTAGGACGGAGTTAAAAACCTAGCGTTGTCTCGCTTTGACTGTATTAATTAGAGCGAGAGGGCGAGTGTTTTGAAGTTCATCCTAAATGTTTTCTTTAATGACACGGGTTATACCTATAAAATCACAATAAAAACTTGTCGCCAAAGAAACAAAATGATAACAGCAAAGAAAAATACGAAACATAATTTTGACCATACGTCACATATTCGAATGTCAACCTTATTGCATTAGTGTACAGTTTTATTTAAATTGCAAAGACTACCCATAGAAAATTTAGGCATCTAATTTTATTTTCCAGACACATTTCAGAGTGATATGTACTATCTAGTTTTATCCTTGATCGAAGACTGGGCCATAATTCTCATACTATCGTTACTAGCAATCTACTATAGATCGCCAGTCCAACCAACTAGCGTCTTCTCTCGAAAAACTATATTTAATTTTCTCCCATGGCTGTATATGAACAAGCTATGTTCTGGGGGTCTACCGGCTAAGACGAAGCAGATTACCATTGGCGAAAATCGAAGTTCGATTTATGAAAAATGTACTGCCACCTAGTTTATTTTACTGCCACCCAGTTCATTTTTCATAAATCGAACTTCGATTTTCGCCAATGGTAATCGGCTTCGTCTTAGCCGGTAGACCCCTGATTTTAGCAATCGTGCAAGTGAATACGTTAGATGGCTTAGAAGTATATTGACAATCCAAACGAATCTGAGCATTGCTTGTTCATAATGAGCACGTCGTAAGGGTGGACGATAGCAGCTTGGCGGGAAATTCAAAATTTTCACAGTTTTTTACATTTTGTAGCTAAACTGAGCTATTTTTGTTCAGTGATTTTTCGTTCGCGGCAATAAAACAGTATTCTTTTCATTATTGTAAACATCAGAACAACAATAATTCAGCCGATTATGTGTTCTGGTCTACGACAAGTTTTTTGGGCAGTGCCACTGCTTCGTAGACCAGAACACATAATCGGCTGAAGTATTGTTGTTCTGTTGTTTACAATAATGAAAAGAATACTATGTTATTGTCGCGAACGAAAAATCGCTGAACAAAAATAGCTCAGTTTAGCTACAAAATGTAAAAAACTGTGAAAATTTTGAATTTCCCTCTACGTTGCTATCGTCAAACTTTAACTTGAAACCAGCCCGCGCAATATTGGCGTATAACCGTAAACAATGGGGTATAACAAACAGTGCTGACAGATCCGCCATCTTAGTTTCCTTAGCGTCCAAAGTTCACTCGGTATTTAAAATTCTCATCTTTCCCCTTTACCTCCCCCAGTCGATAAAGAAGCCGGCAGCAACCTCGCGCAGCTGACGGTGAACAAGGGTCAGCCGGCGCTCGCGCAGGCGGCGCCTCATCACATGAACAACGGGTCCCGCCCCGCGCCCCCGCCGCCGCCGCAGCCCCCCGCCCCCGCGACCGCGTCGACCTCTGCCGCCGCCCCTCAGCCCGCAGACGTGCAGAAGCTGCAACAGCAACTGCACGACATCAAGGAGCAGGTAAGAATAAGGTTGTCTGGAAGAGATCGCTCTTAGCGATAAGACCGCCATCTGTACTTTTCGGTTAAGAAAATTCTTGTATTTTTTTTTTCTGGTGTACAATAAAGTGTTCTCTGTCTATCTATAACGTATGTACAGGGTGTTAAAAGACCGCCAACAAAGTGGGATACCACGTATTGTCCTCAACATAACGAAAATGTTTGCTCAAGAAATTACGCCTGGGAAATTAACGGTTTCAGAGGTAATGAGTTTCAAATTTATTGTTGTATTTCGGCTGCGAGATCTCTAGATGACGATGAGACAAGTGCAGCGGCCAAAGTTGATTGCTCGTTTAGCACCACCCGGGGGACACGTACAGGGTTTCTAAGGTATTTCCTGTGGACGTGAGCAATCTTCGCCCCCCGTTCGGCCATACGGCCTATATAAAGTTTCAAATTCGGTCTCTTCTAAAAAATATTTTGATGCAGAATTTTTTTTTTGTGTTGAGTACGCAACATTGCTTCTCAGTAAACCATGTTAAAATTTTGAATATTTCTCACAAAAAACGACGTTAAAACTGCAACCCGCAATGTTTTCTAAGGAACCCTCTCAACGCGAGTTGAACTCGCACTTGTCCGGTTTTTATCTTTAACCCCACTTTTCCCCGCCCACAGACCATGTGCCCTATCTGCCTGGACCGGCTGAAGAACATGATCTTCCTCTGCGGTCACGGCATGTGCCAGATGTGCGGCGACCAGATCACCGTCTGCCCCATTTGTCGCAAGCAAGTTGAGAAGCGGATCCTCCTCTACTGAGCAGGGGTAAATAAATATGCACGATTTTTGTGGATTTACTGTTTCAGAGATTTTTGTCCAGCTAAGGCCCGTAATATCAATCACAGTTTAAACCAAAAAGGCTAGTTTAAACCCTATCTGTCGATTAATTTTCATACGAAATGCGAGGTTTAATCTAAGGTCCGAGTTTAAACTGTTATTGATCTTACGGCACTAAGTGAATTCCCTAAACACTAAAATGTCTTCGTACTGCCTTTGCCAAATGTGAAGCACTGAACCTTGGGTGCTTCACTTTTTATTGGGTGACATTACGCAATCATTTTTTTACAGTCTAGGATACCCCATAGTAGCTCTTACCGCGCGCGGCAAGAGGGCGCCATGGAACAAAAAGGTGTATCCTAGCTTATGGACAGTGATCGATCTATGCAAGTAGTGGCAGGCCGTGCAGTATGATTATGAACTATTCTTGAAATCTACAATAAATACTAAAATACAGGATGGCCCATTTTTAGTGGCCCAAAAATTTATTTTAGCTTGGGGGTATTCGACATTATTGATCATTTGGAAGAAACTTATGGTCTACCAAAATGTATAGTTTAGGAGCTATGATTTTTTTGTGAGTTACTCTACTTTTTGTCGCTGTATCGATTTATTTTATTTCTTCAAAATGATCATTTACGATGACCACAAGCAAAATAAAAATTCGACATTTAGCGGTCCAAAAATGGGCCAACCTGTACTCTTATATTATATTTATATGGTACTTATTAGCAAGATTTATTTTGGCTTGTTGTTGCGCGGCCTGTAGGTAATAGTTATTATTATTCCAATATTTAGAGCGCTGTACTGCATTATTTTATTTAATATGTAGTTAATTATTCACTTAGGTTTAAATTTTGTTATATCCAAAGTTTAGTGTTGTTTTAAGAATCTCAAAAATATTGTTGTCTGTGCAATATTCAGATTAGCCTATGAGAGCTCTAAATCAATTAAAGGTCACATTAAATTGGTTATATTTTGGAAACCTATGTATTTCAATATTAAGTACTATTTGTAAGCATGTATTCGTTTGTAAGCTACTATATTACTAGAATTATGTATTGACTGAACTGTACTTATGAATGTAATTGTTGCCAACCGATATTTACATCTCAAGAAACCTTAGTTAAAATCGCATTTAATAGTATCTTAAAAAAAAATCTCTACTGCATTGTTTGAAAAAATAAGCTTAATAAAATACTAGTTCGAACGTTTCGTTACGTATGCCTTCAGTGCCTTTGCTTTTGGTGTTACTTAATTATAATTATTGTATTGGTTGCTAAGCTGTTTTCTTCAACAAATATTGTATTATTTCCTATCTACCTAATCTTATTGATTTCCAATCTAGTTTTTCAGCTACGAAAATATTTTACTGTTAATTGTTAGTGATTCAAAACGTATATCAAAAATAAAAAGAAATATTCAATAATCAAAGTTTTTATTAATATAATTGAACGAGCGAGCGAAGCGAGCGAAGTTATTAAATTTAGTAGGCGGTTAAGTTAAATTAAAATAATATTTAAGTTCGAACATGAGACCAATCGGTCGAGGGGTTGCCGAGATATGGGGGTGTTAAGTTTATATGGGGTCGCGAGTTCACAGTTTGGGGCGAACCACTAGTTTAATCCTCACTTAGTTAACACCTAAGTAACCGTTTTCCTTCGTTCCGTGTAAAGAGAGTTTATAAATCAAATATTTCAGGGTGGGCTTCTTTCAAAGTGCCACAATAACGATATCATTCTTCTTTATAGACGTCTTGGAGATATTTATGGACAGCCTGTATACCTACGAACGAAACATAAATTTCCATGTAAATATCGTGCATCCCGGTCGTTCTTTCCATTCCGTTTCAGAGTAGAGACCTTATCGAACAGAGTACCCACAACCGAAGTCAGTCTCATATTTAGAACACGATTCTCTCTTGCGCCGTCTCAGCCTGTTTATCCTCGCGCGGCACCGCCTCCATCGCGCTCCGGATCATGTCCTTGCAGCGGTCGATGACGCGGAAGGCGAGGTGGAAGTCGCGCGCCAGGTCGCTCTCATTGCACTGCTTACAGTCCTTGTAGTACAGGGCTGTCAGACCGGTCAGCTCGGGCGAGGTCGCGCAGTATAGCGGCGTGGCGGCCGCTTGGCTCTGGGAAAAGTTAGAAAGGGGATTGAGATGGGAAGTATACCTACTGAAGTAGAATGTGAATGTCGTGACTACCAGAATGTGGAGGAACTGGCCTGGAACCGGAGTGCGTGGAGAGTGCTACATCGACAAGAGTGTAACTCTTAAATGTGATGATGAGTAGGTATACCTACTAACGGCCACCCCGATCGCCGCATGAAATGAAAATTATGCTGAATAATTAACATCGGAAAACCCTTGAAGGACCTGCAGACTGTTACCTATAGTTTTAGGTAGTATAACTTTTACTGTGAAATCAAGTGTGAAATGTCGAAATAAATGTCGGCTGCTCCATGCATTTGGGGGTGAAGTGCTAACCAGATTAGCTTTTTGGAGATTTCAATGATGGCCATAAATTAAAAGTAGAAGTGTTAACATTTAAAAAAAATAAAAGAAATTACAATGTTAAAATTTTACAGGACTTTTTCTAGCACGCACAACGTATGGTTCAACTTACAATGGTCTTAGTGAACGGCTTGCACACATCGTAGAGAGTCTCGTAGACCCACCAGTTCCGGCAGAGCTTCGTCTTGACAAACGTGCCTGGGTGCGCCGCGAACACCTGCTTGCTAGTGTTCAGCCAGCGATAGGCTAGGTAGTGCATGGCGTAAAGGGAGCAAAGCTTCGACACATTGTACGCCTTTATAGACGTGAAATTGTCTTCAGTGACGAAGGTGAGGTCTTCGGCGGGCGAGTAGCGGCTGTCGAACTTTATGTTTCTGTAATAAGGAGGTCGTAACTAAACCTACAGGGTGTTACAGAAAGGCCCTCTCATACTTGGGAGGCTCTTAAAGTCATTACTTACTTAGTACCTAGGTAAGTACTCCATCTAACTAAAACAATGTCCCAGGCACTGCAGCGCCGAGTGGTCTCTTCACCCATCTAGTGTGAGTGAAGGTGCCACTGGACGCTGTATAAATCATCTCAACGTAGATGCAAAGGCTTTAGTTTTTTTTTAGGTAAGTATAGAAGCAACTTTAAACTATTTTAGGCCTGAATTACACAGAAAAGGCGTAAGGCGAAGGCGTGGCGCAGGCATCTTGCCGCTTCAAAACATTTCAATACAAAATGTATGCAGGCGACACGTTGTGAATTATACTGAAGCGGCGTGGCGCAGGCACGCCGTTTCGTCGCCTGTTCCGCGTCGCTAGCAGGCGCGACCGGAGAGACGCGCAAGCGGCACGCCGTTTGTTATACAGTAGGAGCAGAAAATACGTGACGATAGTGAATTTTATGTACACACGACAGCACGTCAGAGTGAACTAAAAAAAAACTAAGGTCTTTGCGTCTACGTAATGAGATGATTTATCCAGCGTCCAGTGGCACCTTCATTCACACAAGGAGTAGGCTTGCCCAGCACCTATACTTTGCTGAGAGCTTAGTCGGCCTAGCCCACAGGAAAGACAAGTCATACGTGTGGGGCCAATTAAGCCGCGGGTTTCCTCACGATATTTTCCTTCACCGTTAGCGAGTGGTATTGCTACTACAAATTCACAAATGTACGTAACTTTGAAATTAAACAAACTCATCCCAGTATGTATTGGAGAGAAATAGGATAAAGTCACATATACTATCACAATAATGTCAGCCTGTAAAATGACTCGTTGTGGCGTATCTTCGCCTTTTTGATATAATTTAAATCGCTTCCGTCCCTTATCTGCTCCATGCGCCTGCGCCGCACCTTACGGCGTTTCTGTATAATTCATGCCTTATCTGCTCCACGCCTGCTCCGCGCCGTATGCCTTACGCCTTACGCCTTACGCCTTATGCCGCTTCTGTATAATTCACGCCTTAGGGTTCACTTCCCCCTCCAGACTACCTCTTTTTATTATAGTGGCCCTTTTACCGACAGCCTATTTTAGGGTTCAGTCAGAAAAACAAAAAAAAAATACAGCATCAAATGTCATGGCTACACGCCTACATTCTGCATTTACGAAAACAAAAGGCAAAAAAACCGACCGGTCAAGATACACACGCAAACCTATGCGACTCCGAGGAGATGAAGACAACACGCGCGTCGGGAGCCAGGAGGCGCTCCAGCCGCATCAGCAGGTGGAACTGACTGAGGAAGTTCACGTGGAAGGTCGTCTCCATGCCGTCAACCGTCAGCGTCCACGGCAGCCCGAATACAGCCGCGTTTAGAATCACTATGTCGAGCTTTCTGGAAACAAAAGAACGGTAAGTGCTTAGAGCTCGCACCAAAAAAGAAGTCCCGCAAGTTAAGGCGCCGAGCATAGTGAAACGCCCGCGCGCAAAGTAAAATGCACAAAATCGATGCCTGTATCGAAATACAGCGGCAGTGCAAAAAAAAACGATTCTGTTACAAATACAGGTGTCTACCTAAGAACCTACTTTTCGTTTTTGATAATTTCCTGCGAGCATTTCGTGACAGACTTGAGCGATGCCAGGTCGACTTCGTATATGTTAACTTTGTTCCCTTTGGCCTCGGGCAGGCTCTTGGTGACGCTGTTGGCCTTGTAGGCATTGCGGCAGGCCATGATGACGTCACAGTTCCGCGCGTGCAGGCAGCGCGCCATCTCTAGGCCGATGCCGCTAGTTGGGCCGGTTATGAGGCACGACTTGTTGGTCAGGTCTACGTCCTTTACCACCTGTAGGATAGGTAGGAAGCTACTCTTTATATTTTTCATAAAACCCTCACCCATGCTAGGGAAACATACCCACCTACAAATACGTAGGTATAGAGAATGCTAAAAGTTCCGCTCCGGATTTCAACGCGTAGAATCGTAGATAACCTCAACGGTAGAGTCAGCGCTAAATCGAGTCCCGAATAAACATTGTTTCGAGTTTTCGACATTTTATGAAGAGCTGCTTCTTTGATACGAAACGGTTCGAATTCGAATGTAAAGTAGGTAGGTACAGTCGGCCAAGGATATCACTTTTTGTTCTATTGGCGCCCTTATGCCGCGCGCGGTAAGAGCTGCCATTGGGTATATGTAATCTGTGACTGTGGCCGACCGTACCTACACCTCTGCCAAGCTAGACTATGGAATGATGTACTTGCTTACCTCTTCCCCAGTAACTTCATGGAATCTGAGTAAGTTTTTATTTTCTAAAACAAAATATTTGTCCAGCACGAAATGATCAGGAATCTTTATTTCTTTTAGCTTATTAGTTAATATGTTAAGGTTACGCCGTGAGAAAACCATTGCGTTTGGTAATGTTCTGTAAGAAATGTAGGTAATGTTTAAAAATATTGATGGTGTCGCGAAAAGTAGGCAACGAAAGCGTAGCTTAGGATTGGGACATGGGTTTATAACTCTAGCCATCCTACTCCACGTCAAACAAAAGAGTGAGATAGCTAGAGTTTAAAACCCAATACACGCTACGCTGGCATAAAAGCGGAAGGCAAGAGCACCGATGTTATGGCAAGAGCACGGATGACTTGGGCGTTCCCTAAGTTCAATACATAGGCATTCTATTGTTCCACCTCAGTTACAGAACAGCGATTGAAGACGCTGCGACTGACGATACCAACCGCCCTCTGTTAGCAAGATTAGCAAGGAATATGATACTCTGTATAGCTACCACATCAACACCGACAGGGATGGAGAATGGAGGTAAAAAAAAGGTCACCTGTAAATAATGCTTAGCAATGCAGGTATTTACTTTGGGATTGTTTTGCAAGCAGAATAAAATTGAGTCAAATAAAACATGTCATTCCCTTCTATTTTCAACTTAGTAATAGTATACCTATCCTGTTTGGTTGGCGATTTATACACGAAATACTTTTTTTCGAACGCTTCCATACAAATTTTGTCTATGACTGTTCTCATGTCAACGTGACATCTGTCACTTGTCAGCTGTATTTTTGTTGTGAGTTTTCTTGTGGTTTTCTTCCTCGAATCTCGATTGCGACGTGAAAGAAATCGAGTTTTAAGTAAAAAAGAAACAGAGTTTATTACTAAAATGCTTCGTGGTATTATCAGGGCTCGCAGCGGAGGTTCGTACCGTCTCAAAGTACCGAAGTTTTGCTGAGAAACCAAAATTACGCAAGTTTATTTACATTTCAGGTAGTAAGGGCTTCATTTCACTGTCAGTACCACAACGGTTCCATGAGACGAGCGCAGAGACTGTCAAAGAAGCCGAAGCGAAGGAATCCAAGCGGCTAGCAGAGTTCAGAAAGAAGTTGAGGGAGACTACTCCCATCACGGACCTCGGAACGCAGTCAGCGGCTCCGCAGTCGGCCACTGATCCTCTGCCGCCTTTCCCCGACAACACTAATCCTGACACTGGGGAAGTGGGCGGCCCCAGAGGACCAGAGCCTACTAGATATGGAGACTGGGAAAGAAAGGGACGAGTGTCGGATTTCTAGTTTATATCTACTTGGCTTAGATTTTATGTAGATGTATTGCTTATAGCTGACTACGCTTAGAGGATGACATAGGTGTTGGACTAGCCTACTCCACCTAATATACAGGGTGGCCCAAACATAGACGTCAAGCGAGAAAATCTAGATAGCTGACACCGAGGGCTACCCGAATCACCCCCATGTATGTTCAGCCATTTTTTGTCGTTTAGAAGTTATGAGGCTTTTAAGGTTTTTTTGAAAAAAATTACCTGGCATTGGATTTTATTTTGTAACTTTTTTTTCTTTTGACTTGTCAGAGGTATTATTTATTCTTTAGGGTCTCAGATAACTTATCTATCACCAAAAAAATAATGATCACCTATGGGCTTCTAGAACTTACCACAATTTTAATCCAAAGTCCAAAAATGATGTTTTCGAGAAAACATCACTGAAATAGTTAGTATGGGGAAAAAAATAAGTAGAGGTCTGAAGAACTTTTTATTGATTTCAAAAACTTTCCTAAAGCCTTAGTCTTCAGAATAGTACAAAAAAACCTGTCACTTTATGGGACGTTTATTCAAGTAATTTGCGATCGAAGTCGAAAAACTGGAGTTGGAAGAAATTTTATTTCAATCTATTTTCCTTTATTTTGGTTTCTTCGGACAAAAAACATTGCAGATCGGCTTAAAATCGTCTGTCAGTAGGGTCTGCATTAGAAATTCATGGAAAAATAAAAAATAACCATATTTTTTTTTTATTTTTTTTAGCTTTTTTTTTTCATTATTTGAATTTTAAGCTATTTTATTACCGAATTTACTTCTAAAAAATATAAAAAAAAAATTTAAAGGAAAAAAAAAAAATAAAGTCCGAAAATTAAATGACTTTTTTTAATATTTTTTCGTGAATTTCTAATGCAGACCCTACTGACAGACGATTTTAAGCCGATCTGCAATGTTTTTTGTCCGAAGAAACCAAAATAAATGAAAATCGATTGAAATAAAATTTCTGCAAACTCCAGTTTTTTGACTTCGATCGCAAATTACTTGAATAAACGTCCCATAAAGTGACAGGTTTTTTTGTACTATTCTGAAGACTAAGGCTTTAGGAAAGTTTTTGAAATCAATAAAAAGTTCTTCAGACCTCTACTTATTTTTTTCTCCATACTAACTATTTCAGTGATGTTTTCTCGAAAACAACATTTTTGGACTTTGGATCAAAATTGCGGTAAGTTCTAGAAGCCCATAGCTGATCATTATTTTTTTGGTGATAGATAAGTTATCTGAAACCCTAAAGAATAAATAATATCTCTGACAAGTCAAAAGAAAAAAAAGTTACAACATAAAATCCAATGCCAGATTTTTTTTTTCAAAAAAACCTTAAAAGCCTCATAACTTTTAAACGACAAAAAATGGCTGAACATACATGGGGGTGATTCGGGTAGCCCTCGGTGTCAGCTATCTAGATTTTCTCGCTTGACGTCTATGTTTGGGCCACCCTGTATGTCCCAGGCTTTTCTACCTCTTCATCTAGTGTAAATGAGGTGCCACTGGATGGTGTTTAAATCAACTAACATAAGGATTTTGCTTGTGAAAGACTGCAAAAAGTTACATCAAGTTTGGAAAATATCTGTTTATGGTTAGGTAAGTAAATACTTAGATAATTTATTTTGTATATCTACAACAAATAATAAAACACTTCTTGCTTTACGTAAATCTTTTTATTTACCTACTATTTGCTGATTTCCCTACGGTCTTAGGCATCTTCTTATTGGTAGAATCTTCCAATTCCCTGGACTTGTAGTAGTGTGGAGCGACCTCAAGTAGCCACTTGCTTTCTATCTCAGTCACCTGCCTCATGAACTCCTTAGATGTGAAAACTAGTTCATGGTAGATCGCCCATCGAGGTAACTCCTCAAATAATGCACTGTTTGGATGTATCATTACAGTCTGAAACAAAAGAAAAAAATATTCGCTATTTGAGACATTCACCAAGTGCCTTGCATGCAAATAATCGACCATAGTGAACAGACCACATGTAAGCTTTTTAATGTGTCTGTGCGTCATTCATTCCACAAAAATGGCTGGCAGTCTATGTGTTAAACAAAAATATATTGATTCAGTTGCACCGTGCAATCTCACTGTCCCCAACATAACATAAGATATTAAAAGAAGTTGGAGGGTTATTATTATATTTAGTTTTCACTTCACTTTTGACCTCAGCTGGGTATTGCTTCTTAGCTTATTTAATCATTATTTTAATTTTCTGTAAGATCTTACTTGATTGTGCTTCACAGTTTTAAAATGGCCGCCTTTCGAGAATTTGGCGATGTGGTAGAAGTAGCCTGCTGTTATGGCTTTGCGGACATTGGCGTCTTCGGCCGCCCCGGAGACCATTTCTATCTCCACTCGCTCCATCAATCCCACCAGCTGCTCCCTCACATCTCTGGCTCTCTTCATGGACCTGTAAATAAAATTAAAACATGTTTTCCAGAGTCACAAACTAATTTGGTTCAGATGGGGTCATATTTTGTAACTTTTGCATGTATCATGATGGGCATTTATCTATCAAGTCAACGAGCAAATTATAGCAAATTATAATGGAACAATCTTAACCGCTTGGTTGGCGTAAAAAAAAAACCAGTACCCTCAGGGCGTCTATGAGCCGAAGTAATACCAATTGGTTAAACAGTAACTGATTGCATATAGTGGAAATACATGCAATAAGACATTACCTGTACTGAATGAAGTTCTCATAACACCACTGCACTGAGTGCTCTGACTGAACCCACTGGTTGTAGACATTCATCAGCGTCATGTGGTCGCCTGTGCGGTGGAAGAAGTTCTTCCTGGCTGTGTCGGCATGAATTATCTTATCCTTAGGCCGGTAGAACACCGAGCTGTTTACAGACAACATAGCTGCAATGCTGACAATTTCTTCAGAACATTTGTACCTGAAATGATGCATATAATTGATTGAGATACAGAAAAACAAATAAAACGTTAAAAGCATTCTATAAAAAAATTGCACACTAACTTTTCACTTGCCAACAACATCTTTGCTAACATAGGATCGGTCGGAAACTCAGCCATTCTGCGTCCAGCCTTGGTAAGTTCCCCATGATGATTTAGAGCTCCCAATGCATACAACTGTTCCAGAGCCAACACCAGAGTCTCATGGGGAGGGGGATCCAAAAAGTCGAAGTGGATCAGATCATTGATTCCCAATGCTTTCAGTGTAAGCACTGCATTGCCCAAGTTTATCCTCTGAATTTCTGGTACAGTGTTGTCTTCTAGTTCATATTTGTAAGCCCATGCTGTGTAAAGTCTGAAGCATTTCCCAGGCGCAACCCGCCCTGCCCTGCCTGCCCTCTGGTTGGCAGATGCCTTGGAAATTGGCACCACCATCAAACTCTCCATGCCAGTTTTTGAGTTGAAATTATTCTGTTTGGCGAATCCTGGATCAATGACGTAAATGATGTTGTCTATTGTCAAAGAAGTCTCTGCAATGTTAGTAGCCAGGACCACTTTCCTTGCTCCTTCAGGAGTGGGCTCAAATATTTTAGCTTGCATGTCACTTGGTAAGTTAGCATACACCGGCAATATAACCAGTTCTCTGATCTTCTTGCCCAGCCTCTTTGTCCTCTCCTGAAGCATTTCCACACAAGTCTCAATCTCTTCCTGGCCAGTCAGGAACACTAATATGTCACCAAGGGGTTGTGTGGCATGTATTTGTAACACAGACACCACACATGCATCCACATAGTCTGCCTCAGGAGCTTTAGTGTAATAAATGTCAACAGGAAACCTTCTGCCTGGTATTCTGAAAATTGGGGCATCATCAAAGAATGTAGAGAACTTTTCTGCATCCAGTGTGGCACTTGATATAAGTAACTTCAATTCAGGCCTGAATCTTGTTATGTCTTTTACAAGTCCAAATAAGATATCTGTGTGTAATGTACGCTCATGAGCCTCATCAATGATCATGACACTGTAGGACGCCAAATCAGGTTCAGAGAGAAACTCTCTGTGTAAGGTTCCATCAGTCATATACTTGATGACTGTCCGGTCAGACGTGCAATCTTCAAACCGAATGCTGTAGCCCACTTCATTGCCAAGTTTGACATTCATTTCTTGGGCCACTCTGGCTGCTACAGACATGGCAGCTACTCTTCTTGGCTGTGTACAGCCAATCTTTTTATCATTGTCAGTGAAGCCAGCCTCATGCAGGTACTGGGGTATTTGTGTTGTCTTTCCAGAACCAGTCTCTCCTTCCACAATCAGTATCTGGTGGTTCCTTATAGCCTCAATGAGACTTTCTCTGAATGGGAACACCGGTAGGGACTTCTTTGTTTCTTCTATTGTCATGCGTAACTTCTGGTACTCTGACTTCTCTTTATCTTCTTTCTTTTCCTTATTGCCCTCTAGCTGTAGTGCCTGGATAAAGTCTATTTGTTCATCCAGCAAGAGTTCATACTCATCCTGAGCTTTAGCATCTTTGGCACCAAACTTGAAGAAAGCAGATTTGATCTGCTCCTGCTCCCATTTTCTCTGTTCTGAGTTTGGCAGCTTTTCGTTTTCGTCCACTTCAACATACTCCCCTGAAAGAAGTTAGAAAATTATTGTTATTTTTATGTCATCAAATTATTAAAATGTCTGTAGTTTACAGTAATAAAACCAATGGTTGGACCAAAGGTTGTCTGGTAGAGATTGCTTTTAGCAATAAGACCACCTATTGTATGTAATTTTTAATAGTTTGAAGAAAAATCTATGTAAATAATTCGTTTGTAGTACAATAAAGAGAATTCTATCAACCTACCTTTCTCTCCTTTGCCCAAATCCCGAGGCATATGGTACCGCTGTACATTTTCAAGTTCTCTTGCCTTCTCATGCTCCTTGGCCAATTGAAGAATGGTTTTCTTGTGTTCCCTTTCTTTCTTTTCTCGTTCTGTGAGACTGAAAAAGGTCGAAAAATTTTGTAAGAATCAGAGTTTCAAAATTATGAGGAAAAATAATGAGTAAACAATTATTATGTGGAAGAGCCAATGTATGACACCTCAGGCAAAGAAACATTGACTGCCGTAGCCAAATATAAAGTACATAACCTAAACAAGAGAGTGATGCTGAAGGATTGTGAACTGAAATTAACTTACATGCTTTCATCAAACAAATATTCGTCATCGGCTATATCGGCTTCTAGTTCAATAACTTTGTCATCCTTCCTTTTCTCTAAATATTTGCGTCGAGATTGAACACGCAGCTTGGGAAGGATTTTGTCTCGGTCTTCGGCTTCTAACTTCAGACGTTTTGCTGCATCCTCGTACGACCTTTTATTGGCCTCGGCTACCTTCTTTACTTTATCTTCATCGCGTTTCCTCAATCGTGTGGCGAACTCATCACGTTCTTTCAAATCTTTTTTTCTAGTTTCTTCAGCACTATCAGAATCCGAAGGCGAATGCCTTCGTTTACTTGATTTGTCCATGTTTTAACGTTACGAAGTCTGTAATCTTCTCTGCCTTTTTAAAACACCTGCTGAAAGTATTAATCCAGTAATTTCAATTAATTTTGGCTCCAACTTACAAGATAAATCGGAAAATCACACAAAATCACATCACAACACAAGCCTTTTTATTTTGTTTGTTTTTTTATTGACATTTTACTTTTTAACAACTGACGCAGAGTAGGTATTTGCATAAATTATTGCACGCTACACGCTCAATCAACTTTGATTCCAACCTTCGCAGCTTGTGGAAAAACTCTATAGTCTATGGACAAATCATATGATCAATGAATGATCGACTTGTTTCCTCCCGTTTGTGTCTTTGGTGTTCAGCGTAAGCGGATTTTGTGAGAATACTCCAAAGAACGGGCAAAGGACCAAGTTCAAGATGAAAGGGTGTCTATTTAACATCGACTCTGGCTATCTGGAAGGCTTGTGCCGTGGTTTCAAGTGCGGGATCCTGAGGCAATCCGACTACTTGAACCTGGTGCAATGCGAAACATTGGAAGGTAAATATCAATTCCCAGAGCTCACTTTTGCTAGTATTGACCTAATAGACGACAATAACTACAGTTTGAACGTATTTTCAGACTTGAAGCTTCACTTGCAAGGCACCGATTATGGAACATTCTTGGCGAACGAGCCCAGCCCGTTGGCCGTGTCAACGATCGACGATAAGCTTCGCGAGAAGCTCGTCATTGAGTTCCAACACATGAGGAACCACTCTGTGGAGCCGCTGTCGACATTCCTGGACTTCATCACCTACAGCTACATGATTGACAACATCATTCTGTTGATTACTGGCACTTTGCACCAGAGGCCTATCTCTGAGTTGATCCCCAAGTGTCACCCGCTGGGCTCATTCGAGCAGATGGAAGCCATCCACGTAGCTGCCACCCCTGCGGAGCTGTACAATGCTGTGCTGGTAGACACCCCGCTGGCTCCATTCTTTGTGGACTGCATCAGCGAGCAGGACTTGGATGAGATGAACATTGAGATCATTCGTAACACTCTCTACAAGGCGTACTTGGAGGCTTTCTATGAATTCTGCAACCAAATTGGTGGAACTACTGCTGATGTCATGTGTGAAATCCTTGCAGTGAGTTTTTATTTTAACTTAACATCCTGAATATAACATAAGGATTGTTTTGGTTTCTAAATGTCAACATGTGAACCAAACAGTGATGTTGTTGGTTGATTTGCTTATTAAGTTTTAAATTTTCAGTTTGAAGCGGACCGTAGAGCCATCATCATCACAATCAACTCTTTCGGCACTGAGTTGTCTAAAGATGACCGCTCCAAGCTGTACCCCCGCTGTGGCAAGCTGAACCCCGACGGTCTGGCAGCCCTGGCCCGAGCTGACGATTACGAGCAAGTGAAGGCAGTAGCAGAGTACTATGCAGAATACTCTGCTCTGTTTGAGGGTGCAGGTAGCAATGTTGGAGACAAAACATTGGAGGACAAGTTCTTTGAGCATGAGGTTAGTCAACTCTATAACTTATTACATTGTTGTTAACCGCTCGGTTGGCGCATATTTTTTTTTTAAATACCCTCAGAGCGTCTATGAGCCGAAGTAATACCAATTGGTTAAAGGGTATTTTATTTTCAGAGACTATACAATATTTTGGTGCCTACAGAATTTATAGATTTACTATTACCTTGTAAGAATAATAATGATGACAAATAAACACTTTACTTACTAATATACAAAAGTCTATCAATATTAACAAAGAAAATTATTGTCCCCAGGTGAACCTGAATGTATTCGCCTTCCTCCAACAATTCCACTTTGGAGTGTTCTACTCGTACCTCAAGCTGAAGGAACAGGAGTGCCGCAACATTGTATGGATCAGTGAGTGTGTCGCTCAGAAACATCGTGCGAAAATTGACAATTACATTCCAATTTTCTAAACCATCTGGAGATTATCAACTTGCATGTAAAAGAAATATTATGTACTACAAAATATGAAGACCTTAATGTGAGTCACTTTAGGTTCACCGTCTTCTTCTGCATTAAAAATGCCCTACAGATGTCAGTATTTGGCATATTAATGACCAAAGGTTTCACAAACTATAGGCAAAAACTACAGTCTTAGATTTTACTGTATTGCCTGACTGGCTTTGCAGAAAGGCTTTTAAAATCTTTTTGGCACTAGCCATGTGAAACCCGCTGTTTGGTTAGTGCCAAATATGGAACATTTATGTAGGGCCTATGAGGTTTTGTAGTTTTTTGAAGACATTATTATCATAAAATGCAACAAAAACCACATAAAAGTTATCAGAAATGTTTTGATTTGTGTACATTCAGCTAGTGCATTTGTATAAAAGTTTACCCTATCTTGCACTTTAAAATAATCATAAAATGTTTCTTTTAAGTATGTTTTTAAACTTTGCATATAAAATCCAATATAATGCGAGAAGCTAAAGTAATAGGGAGTAATTATTATATCATACCAGTTATAAGTAAATATTTAGCTCAGTGTGATGTGATGAGTACACAAATGTCTAGCTTTCTCACTAAGCACATCAAAATGCCAGAAAATATTTTTTTATTTCTTAAAAATTTTTATGACATCCATGTGGAAGTTTAGATGTGCCCTGCCGCCTGTCTGACTATACCATCCTAATGGTATAGTGCAGAACAAAATCATTCTTCACTTAGAAACTGTTCCCTCTATGTATTGATTACTGTATAAATGTTATTTAAAACATAAATTATATTCTGTAAATGTTATTAGAGAATTATAAATAAAGTATTGAGTTTAATCAATATCTTTCACTTTTGGACCCTTCATCCATTGAATCACAATCACTCTGCCCAATATTCTACTACTGCTAACTGAACTGAACCATTAATTAATCTATTTTCTATGACTGAATGTGTCCTTCATGTAAATAAAAAAAATGGTAGAAAGTTCTATTGAATCCAAACACTCAAAAGCTTTGAAATAATTTATTACTTTTTTAACAATCTACAGTTTTTTGCCTCTAATTGTTCTTGTAACAAGTTAGTGCTAGGTCCTTTATACAATGGAACTTTCTTTGGTTTATCTACCAATAGATGTGAGTTGTCCTTCCAATATTTATCTTTGAGCATATCATCATGGACATCCACAATAACATTAGATACTACATTATCAGACTCCACTGGTCTGCGAAGTAACAGAGTGCCCCTTTTGAACATTTCTGGTTCATTGTTGTAATTTGTGTTGAACTCTTTGAAAAGTATTTCGTTTTTGTCTGCTGATACAGTTCCACACAATCGTTGTTCAGCCTAGAAAAAACAAAAATACAAGGTTAATGTTTAGTGCTTCCGTGCTTCGGAAGGCACGTTAAACCGTTGGTCCCGGTTGTTGTTGATTGATAACAATCGTTAAGCCATGTCAGAGACCCTTTGGGTGGCCTAAAAACTCTGACACCAGGGGTGGCCACTACCTCATACGATTACCTACCTACCAGTGCTTACAAATATGTGCAGATATTAGATGGACATTTAAGTAGAACTTGGTTAGAGGGAGGTGTGAACTTGTGAAAAGAAGGTTTAAAAATGTGAGATTTATCTATGTAGTACACATATGATGAAAAACATACCTCTTTTGGGCTCAATTTGCCAATAATTACAAGCTTCCAGAAGATAGTGTTATAGAGATTATTGATGTGAACATCGGCTTGCCTCCATTTCATATAATCAATCAGATTTTCGTTAGAAGGATAAATCACTACTCTGCCATCAAATGTAGGAGGGTACCTAAGTTTTTCTTCACCAAAGAACTTGCTCCAAAAGTAGACAAATGAGGAGGAAAACTTGCTATTGACTGTAGTAAGAAGCTTTGCTGAACGGCGATTGTAGAGGTTAGTTTGCTTTCTAAATACAAACGAATATTCATCACTTTGACCAAAAGCTATTACAACATCGTGCAAATCCTGGAGCACGGAAAAGGCAGCGTAATTCATAAGGCTTAATCCTCGTACATCATTAGGCTTCTCATAACTGTGATCTTCTGAAAACTTGTGAAAACATTTTCCATCAAGTCGTACAACTATCCACGAGTTGGGCAAAAGTTTATCCTCGGTTTCGAAGTTTTTGACGTACTCAAATGAACTTTTTGCCATGATTCCAAATCTCTTCGGTGTATAATTTAAGGTACGGAATACTTGTATCATGGGTTTGTTTTGGTATAAAGCAAATCAATACAAATTGGGACGAGAGAACCGAACCGCACCGCAGCCACAGAACACATATACCCAAGACCGCAGCACAAAACCAAAACACGACCACAGAATAAGGAGGAGGAGGTGACAGGTGGGTGATCCTTCATTTCAAATGTCAAAAAGTGCTATCTTGTGTAGTCTCTGGTACTTATTCTGTGAAAGATGGGATGGGTGGGACACGCGCAGGCCGCGCAGCGCACCGCGACCGACTACGCAACCGGAAGTGCTAGAGTTGGTAGTGTGAAGGGCGGTTTGTTTAAAACTCCGCGAAACAGGCACTTTTTCGCATTCGATAGTTTCAATAATTCAATACTATCACGCTGGATAAGATCGATATTATGGCCCTTCATATTAGCCGCCAGTGTAGGATTGATGAATGTAATAAAATACCACAATAAAATTAATATTTATTTATTATTATTTTATAAGTTTATAAGCTAAAAAAAAAACAATACAACCTACATTACTACATACAAAAACATAATTATCTCTAAATACAGGGTTGATTTTTGAGACAGGGCAGTAAGGGCAGGTACCTTAACCGTTATAGTTACAGGAAAATTTTCATAGGAGACCATCCATAACTTTTTGAGATATTATGAACTGCATTTACCCGTTATGGAAAAAATGTACAGACAGCAAAAAAATATATATTGACTGCAAAATTTTAAGCCCTTACTGTCCCGTCTAAAAATCCACCCTGGCCTGGATAATGTTACATTTATTACATCAACAATTTCTTCACCTCATCTGGAGATCTACGCACTATAATTTGGGGGTCTACATAGCAATTCACAGGATCATGAACAGATTTAAATAGCTGGTCATAAATTGCCAAAATAACTTCAAAAGATCGCTTTTTCACAAAGGACTTGTGTGTATGGCTCAGTAGTAAATTCAACTGAGGCAACATGTATAAATCTGGTGAGACTATGAACATGTCGAATTTGTTTAAAAACACTTTCAATGTGGCAGTGTCCATACCAGGAATAGCAGAAAGTGGTCCATTAATCTTTTCTTGCAGTATTGTATAAATGGGGCCAAGATTTAGATTTGCCACCATGTAGCTAGCTTGTTCAGATGTCAAAGTATCAATCTGTGCTTCTGATTGAGCTTGCAAACGCTCATTGTATTCATCCATGATTGTGTATAGGGATAGAGTACACTGAATGTGATAAATACAATTCAACATGTAAACTGACATATCTGTTGAACTTAGATGGCAAGCAGTTTCATTGATAGCCTTCAGCAAAGGGTCTAACATGTGAATGATGATTATTTTCTTGTCAGCTGTGTTGATATTGTTCGAGATATTCATAGTTGCCAGCAGGTCTCTCAAAAAACTGACTAAATCTGTCACCACACCTGAAGGGTTTAAATCTGACGGAGGTGCTTTGACTCCATGGCTTAGTTCTCTTTGTATTTTAGTGTCCAGTGCAATGACAAATGCCTCTTCACTTTTCTTCACAAGTGCCTCTAAGGTTTCAATCAAGTTTCCTTGTGGCATAGTAGATTGTATGATGTCCTTGTAATAAATGAACAAATTAGTGATGGACCATAGCACTAATGGATCTCTATCTGGCTTCAGAATCAGTTCTGCTCTTACTTTTAAAAGGGGACAAATGGCTTCCATTATCCCAGTTAACACTTCAGTCACTTGTTCACTTTTGTCACTCATTTCACAGTGCTTGAACAAAATTAATAAATTCTCCTTTTCAATTGGAATCATCTGGTAAACCCATGTTAGTATGTCGCCAATGTAGCGCTTGGCATCATTTGCATAGAACTCAATGGGTTTGGATCCATTATCATTTCCCTTGGTCAAAGCATCAATAAATAATTGGACTATTGTAGTCTTGCGAGCCGTTGCATATTCATCAACAATGTTGGCGAATAAAACTTGTCTATTTTGGAACTTGGCCAAAGCTTTTGGGACCAAGGCATTGTTTGGAGAGTCAATGCTTCGGCATGCTCCAATGGTCCAATGGTACAGCTTCTCCATCGCCACTTCTTGCTGAAGGCCAACCACCTCCATTATGTCAAGAGCTGACGTCTGATACCCACACTTCACAAGCATTTTGCTTTTATCATACAAGTTTTCTATTTGTGATAATGTTATCAAGAAGTCTGAAGTAAGGGGTGTTTTGATTGAGACATTGTACAGATATTCTGTATGTTCTGGGGATAATTTGAAGTTATTCAACAATGTGTTCACCCAAATGATCTTCTTTTCTGTTTTCTTGCTTTGATCTTTGAGTTTAGTTGTTTGACTAATCAGATGGTGCGTTTTTGTCTTGGAATCATTTAATTTGCTGGACATATCCTTCACAGCTACGTCGAGTGAAGAAATTGTGTCTAACAAGGAATGCAATTTAGCTTTCACCTTATTAAATTCCAAGAGAACCGCCTTGTTTACCAACATATCTCGTTTTTCTATTTCATTAATCAAAACTCTCTTTGTGTTTGTAGAATTTGTAGTGCACAATCCAGATAAAGTGTTGAGTGCTTCGCTGTTATCAGCTACGATGTGGCTGTCGAATATTTTATTGATTTTACTTCTAATAGGGTTATTAGCGTATGCGGACTCCATATTTTATTAAAATAAATTTATTTGTCAAACTAAATGCAAAAAAATATTTTCTTTTTCTCTTGCTAGATTTTTTTTATTTCACAATCCAGTAGGTTTGACATTTTACTTTTTTTGTCCACCGTGGCATAACATTGAACAACAGAATAGAGAATTGATTGATAGATTCCATTCACTCACCTTTGAAACAATCGTTTTATGTTGTGTCTGTGAGCTGACTGACTTTTTGTAATCTGTGCTGAATTCTCTTATAACCTAAAAAAAATTGCGAGTTCCTTTTTTTTTGTTCGAACATCTCATTTTTAGCAATAAATTCTTCGTACGCTGACCGAACGGGGCTTGGAAGAATTAATACGAAGCCTCGCTATAGGTATATAATCTTCACATCCGAAACCAATGGGACTTTAGAATACATCGCCAATTTGTCTCATAGCACAACATGGGATCTCGTCAAATTATTGAAAAGTCTCTTTTGATGCTGCGGTCTTTGCCAAGAATATCATTGGCTAATATAAGGGATAACCCTGGATCTAAGAGAACTGTAAGTTTTTCATATATCCAACTTTGAACGCCGTGTACCGATATTTTTACACAAAATGTAGGTACCAATGTTGACTTCGATGCTCTTGTGCTAATGAGCATACCCACAGCTTATTTGAAGTTGAATGATCAACCTTACTATTGAAAAAGAGCTACGGCCTTGCCTGTTTAACATGCATGTACTAATAAGTTATTTTAAAATATTACAGCAAAAACGAGGTCGCGCCCAACACGGGGGAGATAAACATGGAGCTGGTAACAAAGGCTCAGGACAGAGACAAAACTTCATGAGACTTGGATATGAAACTGGGAACAACCCATTTTATCTGAGAGTGCCTCAGGAACATTATTACAGAGGCCACCAGTAAGTATTCAAAGTAGTTTAGTACCTACTTACCTATAAAGTTCATGTTTTTGGATGTAGAATGGTAGTTGGAACTCCTCTCAAGACTGTTTTTACATATAGCTATTTTTTATTGCAGTCATAGAAGGCAGTATCCACCATTGTCACTAGAGAAACTACAGAAGCTAATAGATTTGGATCGCATTGACACCAATAAGCCAATTGACATTGCCACTATCATCAAGTCTGGCTTGTACACAATCCACCCTGATCAGAAAGAGTTTGGTGTCCATCTAACTGATGAAGGTGCTGACATTTTTTCTGCAAAAATTAACATTGAAGTACAATGGGCCAGTGAGCAGGTCATTGCAGCCATAGAGAAGAATGGTGGAGTTATCACTACTGCATACTATGATCCCCATAGTTTGTTGTTGTTGAAGAATCCAAAGAAATTCTTTGAAACAGGTCAGGCCATTCCGCGCAGAATGATTCCACCACCAGATGCCATTGAATACTACACAAGTGCTCAGTCACGTGGGTACCTAGCAGACCCTGAGAAAATATCACAGGAAAGGCTGAAATTGGCACAAAAATATGGCTATCAGTTACCCAATATTGAATCAGATGAGTTGTACGAAATGCTCTGTGAAAGAAAAGACCCAAGACAAATATTCCATGGACTTGAGCCAGGATGGGTTGTTAACTTGAAAGATGAATGTATTCTGAAGCCTAAAGATGAAGAACTACTGAGATACTATGCTTCATAATAAGATAATTACATTTATGTGATTGTATTTACTGTTTTGTTAGGTTTTGTTGGCCTTAGTAATATACTTTAGTTGAATTACAAGACTGGTCCGCCTTTCTCATATCTCCCAACTAAAAACAATATAACAGATTACAAATAAAAAACATGATTATATCACAAAGGTTTAATTAAAATAACACAAAATATTGTAGAGGTGTTGTAAACAACATACAAAAATGCATTATTAACCAAAATCTCAGAGTTATAACAATTGCATCCACAGAATATTATTTCGAATCATTTTTAAATCAAGTTTAAATATTGTAATAGGTACCAGCCACTTGACTATTCTTGTCGTTTCACTTATTTAAATTCAGGTGTTATGTTATTTAGTATCTATAATGGTCAGGCTTGAAGGGACCCTCAACTCCAACACCAATGTATTTGGCTTGCTTGGGTGTTAACTTGGTCAGTTTCACACCAAGATGGTCTAAATGCAGTGCAGCTACTTCTTCGTCTAACTTCTTTGGTAGAGTGTGGACACCGACAGGGTAAGTGTTGGATTTGGTCCACAGTTCAATTTGGGCTAAGACTTGGTTGGTGAAAGAATTGGACATGACAAATGAAGAGTGTCCAGTCGCACAGCCCAAGTTGACGAGACGGCCAGCTGCTAGGACAATGATGTGGTTTCCATTCTCAAGTTCATAGCGGTCCACCTGAGCCTTGATGTTGACTTTCTTTGCATTGTTCTCGAGCCAAGCCACATCTACCTCACAGTCAAAGTGACCAATGTTGCACACAATAGCATTGTCGCCCATTCTCAAGAAATGCTCCTTTGTGATGATGTCAATGTTTCCAGTTGTTGTGACAAATATTTGGCCAGTTTCAGCAGCCTCCTCCATAGTGGTGACTTGGAATCCTTCCATAGCAGCTTGCAGGGCATTGATTGGGTCAATCTCCGTAACAATGACCCTTCCTCCAAATCCCTTGAATGCCTGAGCACATCCCTTGCCCACATCCCCATATCCAGCTACAACACAAACCTTTCCAGCGACCATGATGTCTGTGGCTCTCTTGATGCCATCCAGTAGAGACTCCCTGCATCCATACAAGTTGTCGAACTTGCTCTTTGTAACAGCATCATTTACATTAATGGCAGGTATTTTCAGTGTGCCCTCCCGGAACATCTTGTACAAGTTGTGTACTCCGGTGGTTGTTTCTTCAGAAATACCCTTCACGCCTTCCAGGAGTTGTGGGTATTTTTTGTGGATCAGCTTGGTTAGGTCACCACCATCATCCAAAATCATGTTGCAGGGCTGAAATGATAAATTTGGTTGTTACAAATTAATTATGAATAGTAAGACCATTAATCAAATTAAGTGGGCGGGCAATAAAGAGACATCACTATGGCCCGGTTTCTGAGTTGAGAATTTTACTAAGCACATACTTACGTATCGCTCTGTCACGCTCTTTTGTGAGAAATCTACAGAGACAGGACGATACTTACCCATTTGCTTAGCAAAATTCTCAACTCAGAAACCGGGCATATAAATAGTAATGATAACTCACCTTTCCATCAGGGAAGATGAGCGTCTGTTCAATGCACCACAGGTACTCCTCTTCAGTTTCCCCCTTCCATGCGTAGATGTTCAGACCAACAGCCACCAGAGCAGCAGCTGCCTCATCCTGAGTACTGTAAATGTTGCTGCTTGACCATTGCACCTGCAGGTAACATTTGAATCTTAGTCCACATCTACAAAATTCAGTTCGACTTTATAATAATGTATATGAGAAGGATGAAACCTTCACAAATGTGTTTCTTGTAGTACCTTCAAACTAGTCAAAAACAAAGAGCAAAAAGCTAGACTGTGCTATGAATTTATTCAATAGGTCTAAATTACCTAACAAACATTATTACTTCAGAGTATCATTATCACAGTGTTTATAATACAAAAATGTGATAAGAGCCTTATACGATTTTACATGGTCCTGACTCAGTGTACCACTTCAAATCTTAACGTTGATAACAAATGAGACCGTGTGAAATTATATAAGAAATACCTCATACATACTTTTTTCATTGGATAAATCTTCTAAGATTGCTAAAGGATAGCATATTGGAAGTCTTTCAAATTGTGTTTAGGTATTAATAATGGGGCCACCCTGTATAGTGCTTCAGTTTGAGTTTTAACTGTTTTACATAACAGTACTATAACTATTGTACCTATGTTACTGAATAACATCACACATTGTTTGTTTTTTTAACTTGATGGTATCATCTCTGGTCAGAGGTGAAGATATTATCTCATTGAATAACAACTAAAAGAGAAGTCTTCGAATGTGTTTGCTACTGATAAGGGATTACGCAAAATGTAATCTAATGATGAAATAAGAAACAAAATTTTGAGATTTATTGAGATTTTCTGCTAACGTTTGAAGACCACAAGAAAATTATGAAGCTCTGAGCTGATCGGATTAGGATTAGAAGATCTCCTTTCTTGTAATGTTAAGTGACAAAATTACGCGTGTTTTTGCATTTGACGCGCTTGAGTGGGGTGCTTCATGAGTCTGACACAAAATAACTAAATTAGCCATAACGAAAAACACTAAAATTCTGCTTTATGGAGCAAACTTTACTGTTTTGTGGCGACACAATGATATTGAAATGTGTCTTACCTCAGCCCCAAGTTCCACAAGGGTCTCAATGAGCACCGCGGTCTGCACAGTCATGTGCAGGCTGCCGGCGATGCGGGCTCCCTTCAGGATCTTGCCGGGCGCGTACTTGCGGCGGCAGGCCATCAGACCCGGCATCTCCTTCTCGGCCAGCATGATCTCCTTGCGGCCCAACTCCGCGAGCTTCTCATCGGCTGAAACAATGATATTTTGTTAGTTTGTCTCTTTTAGGGTCGGAAATTGCTTCATTCCTTTGGCTATTGCAGTACCTACATTACTGAGAATTGGCCCCTTGATCTTTTCACTTTCAATTCACACTAATTCACTATGAACAGTGCCTTAATAGACCACACAACTGAAATCCCTCTTCTATTATAAATCCAGAGGCCCTTAACAATTTAGGTCCAATGTATTTTTTTTTTATTTCCAGCATCCAGTGGTAGCTCATCTCACCCTAAATAGGTTGATCCATTGTAGATAATTTTCCATTTTCTACTGATGATATTATTATTGTATAACTCACAGATGTCTTCTCTTTTATCTTGGAGACTATGGTGACTCTTTGTAAAACACAATTAATAATCCTAATCAGTTGATGCTATCTTATCAAGTATTGCTGTGGTTGTAAAGATATATCAGTTCTTCAAATATATTTTTGGAGCACATTGATTAATAATTGCAGTAATATTAACTATTGACTATCATGTAAACATAAGATAGACTGCAGTAAAAAACAGTAAACCAAAAAATGCACTCTAAATGGAATCTTCTGTTGGTCAAGAGAGGAATCGGTATTTAAGGACTCGATAAAAAATATACCTACTGTGATAAAATTCACGTGGATGCTGGCTGAATGATACGTCTCGCCTGAGATAAACCCATCGATTGAACACATGGTGAAACTAACCTATATTCGATGGGATTCGGATTTCCATTGAGGTTATTATACTTTTCGCAGCATATTTTAATTTAATCTACCTTCCAAACATGCACGATAGTTAAAAATAACGTATCATTGCATTACAAACATGATGATTTTAATACAAACTTACCAATTTTGTATGCAGGTTTCATTGTTCCTTAGAAGTTTCAACACAGCTAATTCAAAAAAATAAACGCACTTAAACGTTTTAGTGGCTTTAGGTTATTTATTAATAACTCTACAAAAAGCCGCTGTAGGTTGAATGAAACCTAAACCGCTCGGTGGCTCGACTGGAGTTGAAATAAATTGTATTTTTTTCGTTTCATGCGCGCCGTGAAAACAAGGAAGCCGAAGGAGATGAATGAATGAACGAAGAGAAACGTCAGACAGACAGTTGTCACAGATTAGAGATTTTTATCTCATCTCATTAATTTTCAGCTACACGATCAAACATATTTTTCCTTGATTTAAGGGGTAACCAAAAGCACCATACTTTTTGTCTAAATCGGCTTCACTCAATATCAAGATATTGCTATAGGTAGATTGGGAGAGCATTGTATCGACTGCTATCGATGCGATATAGGTAGGTACCCCTTCATGGTTATTCTGTCTGCTTCCCACCCACATCATATTTTTCATTAGCTGTGCACGGCAGTTTTTCCAATAAATCTCTGTTTAGTATAAAAAAAAGTCGCTTTCCGCGTCTGTCTATCCGCTCTTTTTAAACCACGCAACTGATTTTGATGCAGTTTTCACTGTCTCGCTCGTTGGCGCCCTTATGCCGCGCGCGATAAGAGCTGCCATGGGGTATCTGAGATTGTGGCCGACCGTACCTAAGGTATGGACGTATGGTACACACGACAGCACGTCGACCCTTAGACGCTAGCACTCTACTCGGTTACGTTACGGGCGACTTTACACCAAAATTGTACAGTCTGACGTGCTGCCGTGTGCACGACTGTACATAAGCATAGCTTTTGCCCGCGACTTCGACCGCGTATCGTATTCTTGTCAGATACTTCGTAAAACGGCCCGGCCCTCAATACAATCTTACCCCTTAACTTTGCTTTAGGGATGTAGGTGTAAGCGCAGTAGGCGGGGAGAGCCGTATGAGAGTTATACGAAAATATTTTTTGTTTAGGCGGGGAAAGCCGTATGAGAGTAATACGAAAATATCCTTTGTTGCAAAAGTGCTTTACACAAGACCGCACGTCAACCCTATGTGTGACCGAATGACCTTATGTAACCGAATAGAGTGCTAGCGTGTAAGGGTCGACGTGCTGTCGTGTGTACATTGAGCCTTTGAAAGAAGAGTTGAATAAAAGTACGGTATAAGTCACTAAAATGTTTTATTTCTATGGAAAAGTTTACAGAAGTGGTTATAGTAAAACAATAATAGATAAAACAAAATAAATCATTTTTGATATTCAGGAAAAGTGGGTGGTATTCAACGACTCAATGCCTTTGATTCTAATTTCAGAACCTTTCATGGCATGGCACTAGTCCTCACACATTCTCCTATCACACATTATTAATGATTTGACTGAGCAAAAACATTATCTGAAAATAGTTGCAAATAAAGATAAATTGGATATGTTGTTGTAAAACTTTCTGTCTTGCATAATTCGCGCATACATCATCTTCTGCCAGTGAAGCTCACAGACTAGCAAACACTCATTATCTTAGTGCATAACTACAAGATCATTTAGAACATCGGCATAAAAGATGTGTTCTTGACTTGAAAACTGTATTAATTTTTAGAACATCTGAATCGTAACAGTTAGAAAGAAACAAGCGATTTAACAATAGTCCTATCTCTGATTTTTCGCCACTTTACGTCATAACGAAACTCAACAATAAATGGATTATAACCAGATTTTTTTATCGCGTCTATTACTGACCAACCACAGAGGGATATCGATAGAACCAGATAACCCTGCCTGGGTTGTAGGTAGCGATAATCAACATTTTAATGTAGATAAGGACAATAAGCTTGGCCACTGGTTTCAGTACCTCCCCCACAAACATTTAACAAACACAAGTACATTGTCATGGATCTATATGTCGGTCGGGCCAGCCGCCTCGCGACAACGGACGCGCCAGTGCCTCTGCGAGGTCATTAACGAGGCGATCAAGTGGAGATTCTGATGACGTCCTTAATAATTGCTAATATCAATAACATGGTTCAAACTTTTCACAGACTTTCAAGTTCTCAAATTTAATATGTTTACGGACGATATTCGATTGTCATTACGACGTAAAAGGAAAGTCTTTTAATTACATATGTACAAATAATGTAAATAATTTTAATTTGAGCACTGAAGGCAAACTTTTTGACCATCACAACTACCGAGTGCCATTGCCGCTTCCTGCCACCGACGACAACATTGTGTTGATGGATGTGTCGCTCGGTACGGCCTAATACGATAGCCCGAGAGTAAGATTGTGATATGTAAAAAGCCACTGTCACCAATATGGCGTCCCCAGTCTCTCGTAACGTCGACGGTAACACACACATACCATGTTTTCAAGTTCGACATACGCCTAAGTTTACAAAATATCTGTGATAATGATAGATCATACACACATCAACTCGCACTCTCACCACTGTTCATACTACCTTTCATACTGCTTACAAAACATAATTATTTATTTATACAATTCATAATCACCTTGCAAATGTGCATGCCTATAATAACATTCTTCCACTTTCATTCTGGCTCACTTTCAGACTAATTCTATCACCTTATCTCACATGTAAAGATACCACAGCCACTGTCTGTATTTATAATACCAAATAGGAAAATGCTTCAGCTTTTACGAATATTATGGAAAGATTATGGTCAGGCCTATGCATACTGAAATAACTCAAGAATGCTACGATAGGTGCATCAGTTTTCGCAGCTGTTTGTCACTTTGTGATCTTTTACGAATTATTAATTTACTGGTTCCGAACACCAAATACATAAACAATACATTATTATTGTAAATAAATATCAAATGATAAAAAAATAAAATTAATGGCCGTAAACAAATGCACCTAACGACTCATACAATAATGCTACTATATGACCTGCCAACCTATGTTTAGTTTACCAGCAGCATGTCGTCTGAAATTGCATGACGTCTATGTCACCCGACGTTGATTGAAATCTGAAACAAAGGCAATATGATTTCTAATTCACCTGATGAATCTCCAACAAGTAAGTCAGTAATGCATTACTATTTATAAGAGTTTTTGTCACTCCCGCGTAATTATAGGTATTGCAATGTCGCTCAGCCATTGAATCTGTACGACCGAGACGGCAACGTAATTACGCGGAAGTGATCAAGTGACCGACATGCGTATAAACAGGTCAATGACCGAAATTGCCTCTGCTCGGCGTCCGGACTTTAGCAGTAAGTTGTTATAACGCGGTGCCTACGTAGGCGATCTTGTCTCAAAGCGGCGCGAAAGAAACAAACATTCGATACCTATTGCAGTGTCCTAAGTGGGCAACCAAATGCTGGATATCGATTGGCTTGATATTTTCGCGCGAACTCTTGCGGAATGGTGACTTGATTAGGTAGGATGCCCACTGAAGTGGCGTCGGCTGCAGCGACGGAGTTGCACGTAGGACACAGCAGCCGTGTCCTACGTGCAACTCCGTCGCTGCAGCCGCGTCGGACCGCATCGACCGTCGCATCGCTTCGCAATCGCGTTGTCTTTGAATCGCCTAAGTACTTCTATCAAGGATAAAACTAGATACAACATAGAACTCTGAAATGTGTCTGGAAAAATAGATGTCCAAACTGCCTTTGGGAGCTTATTTGCTCGTAGTCTATGCAATTAAGGCTCGGTATAAGGCTAACTAGCGCCACCAATGTTAAAAAAATCATATCTTCCTTTAGAAGAAGTTTCTGGAAAAATCCTAAGATGAGCCTTTCTAGATTTTTAAGTGTGACACAGCGTGGACAGATATGGACGCGGTTGCTTACCAGCTGACGAGCGGCGCTTGCATCTTGAGCTTGCGGATCTCCTTGGTGGCCCAGTTGGCGAGCGCCTTGGTGCGCGGAGTGCGCGAGCGTCGCGCTACCTGCAGGAGGTCTAGCAGCGGCCGGGTCTCGATCAGCGGCAACACGCGCGCTCCAAACGCCTGCGTAACGATTTAACAGGTCAATGTTGCTAACAGTTGTAAGAAAACGGGATTCTTACCACGATGTATTTTCTTTTGAGTTCCCGATATTTCGGCAGTTATGTTTGGGGGGGTGCTAACGTGCAAAGAATGTGGACATCCGCGACCAAAATTGGCTATAAAAATCACCAAAGGGCTCACGAACGCCTCTCTCAAGTCTCAAATACAGTAAAGAACATTTGAAGATCGATCGTGATACGTGACGGATATAAAGGAACCCGGCGAAGTGGAATATCGCTTATCGCTAAGATCTTAGCGTAGGTACACAGGTAACCAGCGAACGGTGAGGCCCGCTATGACGGAGAGGAGGCGTGGGCGTGGGTGCGCTCCGTCTCGCATGCTAATTGGTTCATGAAGTAGAGTAGTAGACGATCCCACCTGCAATATAGGCCTTATGTCTAAGGGCTTACCGAGCACAGATCGCCGGTGAGGCCCGCGATGACGGAAATGTGGCCGTCGGTGCGCTCCGGCTCGGACGCGACTTGGTTCATGAAGTTGACGATCGCCGCGACGTGAGGCTCCACCAGCGCCACGTCAGAGCGCACCTGCAATATAACGCACGAGCTCATAGAGTCGTCTCTTCTGCAAGTGTTGTATGTTTACTTACCATGGCTCAATACTTTAAAGTTTATTGGATATTAGTAACTTTTAATGATTCCCGTATCTTGTTTCCGGGTTCGAAACGGGTCAAATAGCAGCCAACACAACCGAAACTTAGGGATAATAAAGGTAATTAATTTACCAACAAAAATAATCACGTTTCGACGCGTTTCGCATCAATTTATTGGAAATTATTCGTTTCTTTCGCAGGGTCCGTTTTTTTCTCTATTTATGAATATGAATGAATTAACAAATTTCTAGTTTTGCTTTAATTTATTGACGATTTGGATGACGAATTTCAATGACGCCTCTGTAAACTGCAGTTGAAATGGGATTTTATAATGCTGCTGATACTGGTCAGCTAAGAACATCTGCTGTTGGTATGTTGACAAATATCTAGCTATCTAGCTACACCAAAGTTATAGACCTAGCTATCTAGCTACACCAAAGTTATAGATCTAGCTATCTAGCTACACCAAAGTTATAGACCTAGCTATCTAGCTACACCAAAGTTATAGACCTAGCTATCTAGCTACACCCAAGTTATAGACCTAGCTATCTAGCTACACCCAAGTTATAGACCTAGCTAGAAGCTCGACGTGGACCTACCTCGCGTGCCCGCATCATGTCTAAGTAGACAAAGTGCTCGCGCCGCCCTGTCACTCCGCTCTCGACCTTGAACGCACATTCTTGTCAAGAGGGAAATACGAAAATGACGATAAGTTACACGATCTACGATTCCCTACAGAGGCTCATCATAGTTCCACTTTCATGTAATTTTATTGGAATCTCAATCGAAATCGGAGGCTGTTTTTACATCGGTGCATGTGCTGTACATTTCCCCTAAGTTATTTCCTTGACGTCAAACTAGGTACGCAAATTATGGCATGCTTAGATCTCCTACAGTTAAACGCATTTGTGTAGTTTATCTTTGATTGTGCCTTACAGGATACTATAATTAGATAAATTAGTTTTAATCATTAAACTCACTTCTTCATTTCCTCCCTTGAATCCCTGTATGATGCCGGTGTATGCTTCAAGCACACTCTCGCGCAGTTCTCCTAGGTACTCGACCATATCGTAGTCATTACGATCGACTTGCGCGTTACTGGCCTGCAATCGTAAAAGTTATTGAGGATCCATTATAAAATGGCATCAGGTTTTGTTACACAAAGGCTTGGTTTTTTTTTTATTCTCGTGGGGAATTAATGGGTACACAAACTTACCTGCAGTAACATTTGCATCACAACTTCAAAGTATTTGGCGAAATCAGGTCCAATACCAAGTGCAATATCTCCAAAGACAGAGAGAATCTGAGGCTTTACTGAGCGGTGAATAGAGGGATCTCCAAGGTTCTCCAGTAGTAAGACTATGATTTCGTCACAATAGGGTAGCACCTGAAACATTTCAAAGATACATAAAATAACTTAGTAAAAAAACCAGTTTGGTATATTTGCCTGGGCGGGTGGTGTACGAAACTAAGTTTCAACATACCTTGCTTTTCAGTGCGCGGCAAATGTCGCCAGTGAGTCCGACAGCCGCTATGCAAACTTGGTATTCTTGATGGTTCTTGAGACCAACGTAGAGGTATCTCTTGAACGCGTCCATGTACTTGAGGAATCCTTCGCCGAGCACCTCGACCAGGGTCGAGACCGCCATGAGGGCGTCCTCTTGCACACTGCCCGCCTTGCCAGCGTTACTCGCAAACATCGTGAGGAGAGCATTCATGATCGCGTCAGAGATCTGCGGCGCGTCCTCTGACGTCACCTTGCGGAGCACAGACTGCAGCGTGGCACAGAGCAAGCTCTGCAGGTCGTTGAACTGCGACCGATCTGCCTGGCTCGAGATGTGGTTCTCCATCTGTAGCACTTGTTGCAGACGCTCCAAAATCACCATAGTCGTCTTCTGGACCGTGACGTAACAGTCCGTCGGCGAGTTCTTTACCATCTCCATGAGCGCCTCGTAAGCTGCAGATCTCAAGTTATGCTGCGCCGCGTCTTGACGGTCGGTGGTCTCGAGAAGCCTCTCAATGATAAAGTCAAAATAGTTGGACATGCAGTATGTCTTGGGTTGACTGGAATCGTCATTGTCGGCAGATTCGTAGGCGGCCTCAGCCAATCCAGTGAACGCCCAGCAGACATTAGCAGCGACACGAGGCTCGGCCTTCAAGCCATTCACAAGACTTTCGAGAAGTGGCTTCAGATAAGTCTCATTTATTGCTGCATCAGGTACAATCTCACAGATCCTGCCAAAAGTCCAAGCAGCTGTATCTCTCACAGCCACACTTGAGTCATACATAGCTTCAATCAGAGTAGGCATGGCTTTCTCGACTAATGGTTTGAGAGTATTAGCTTCTAGACCTCCTAGAATGGATCCAAAAGCCATGAGAGCAGCTTCTCTGTAGCGCCAATTTTCGTTTTTGACATTGGAGTTGATGAAGGGCAGGACATGTGGGACAATCTCATCCTCGCAGCAGTTGGAAAGGAGCATGAGGCAAACTGAGGCAGCCTTGGATGGGTTCCAGTCTTGTTCATCATCTGAGTCATCTTGTTTGGTCAACTTTTGCATGAGTACAGGAGCGAGGTACTGCAAGGCTCCTCTGGCGTAGAATCTGGATGTTCTCACTGGGGTACGGCCGGCGTCCGCCGCTTCTACTTCCTCAATAGCAAGGTCAATTTCTTCATCACTGACATTGGACCAAAACTCAATACCTTGGAGAGAAATCTCATCCACGTCTGACTTCATTGCCTCTAATGTGATAGGGAAAAGAGCTTGACCCATGTATGGTTCCATGTACTGATAATAGAGTGACAAAATTTTCACCTAAAACAAGAAATTTCAATGTGAATCTTTTAGCGTAATACATATATTTAACAATAAACAAATGATCATAATAGGTGTAGGAATTCATAGAAGTGTTTTCTTAAACTTACTAAGCACTGGAGGGCAGCCACACTGATCCTCATGTCAGGGGACTGCGTCGCCTCACAGACCACTTCCATGATGAAGTTCCTTTCGTTTTCCTTGTCGAAGTTGGCTTTGGTGAATTCAAGAGAGTTGAGAAGGGCTTGAGTGGCCGCTAGTCGCACATAGTGGCTAGGCTCAGTAGACCGCATGCCATGGATGATGGCCGTAAGTATGGGATTGCTCTGCTCCGTCAATACTTCAGCATCAATCTCCTGGCAGATGTATCCTAAAATTATATTGAAACATAACAATCGCCCTTAACACTCAGAAGGGAAGAGAGAAATAGATAATTATCACATTTTTTTGTTTGGTGTTTTTCTCATAGGTAGATTTTTTATGCAGTCAGTCTGTGTAATGTATTATTATGTTCATTATGGAACAAGCCTAATGAAATCTAGAGAAACCTTGCATCATCATAATGAATAAAGGACAGAGGTCGCAGGTTCTTGTCCTGATTGACTTGTTGTTTCATGTTTGTAAGGAAAGAACATACCAATAGCTTCAAGTGTAGCTTCCTTCTTGAGTTCTGTGGACTGGGCATTGACGACGTTTTCGACGAGTATCGGTATGAGGTCGTTCCATTGTCCCACTGGCAGCTCAGCGACCGCTACGTAGGCGACGCACTGCGCTGCCGAGCTGGGTCGGCTGTTCTCTGTTCCAATTGCGCCTAGGATCTGAAATCGGTTGAGTTTGTGTCTTTACTTACTCTAAATAACGTAGGGCTAGCTAGGCCACTATTATTTGAACTAATGCAATCTTTAGATTAGATTTGAAACGAAAATAAAAATAGATTTTGTTTACTGGCAAAGAAAATAATGATAGTAGCTTTTACAAATGAATTTATGCGTGCATTAGTTGGTAATTCAATCTTATAAATAATGAAATTATATGAAAATACTGAGATAGAAACTTTGTTGAGCATGTGATTACCAATATTGTTACCACAAAACTGTCATTGTGACACGTCTTATCAGCGTCTTAGACATTGTTTAACACCCATTGAACACTTGTTAAGCCAGTGTTTAGCAGATTAGACAGTGTTTCGCTAAACGCATGTTAGACCAGTGTTCACCAAATGTTTGTCGTAAGATGGTTTAAGTTTCTATCACAGAATCATGATTCATGATAAAAAAAGTACTAAGACCTACCCCACTCCAAATAGCATACTGCTCTGCTGTGCCACCATAATTAGACCTTTAACGTCTTACTACAAAAACTTGGTGAACACTGGTCTAACATGCATTTTGCTAGACACTATCTAATATGCTAAACATGGGTTTAACAAGTTTTCAACTATGTTTTGTGATAAGGATATTGGTAAACATATGTTCAACAGATAATTAACTTTTTTGTAGTAATCCATTATTATTTTGGTTTTAATACCAGGAAAACTTTAGATTATTATTACTATTAACCATGCCTATGCTTAGCTATGCTTTCCTCTTTATTTTACAGTAGGCTTTTCCGATAAATTAATTAATTTATGTCCTGTGTAATGTTAGACTGTTATTATTATTGTTACCTTTGCTATTTTTACTTTTCCAGACCATCCAAAGGTTGTCTGGAAGAGCTCGCTCTGAGCGATAAGACTGCCGTCTGTACTCTTAGGTTAAGAAACTCTTGTAAATCTTACTGCTGTGCAATAAAGTGTTCTCTACCAATCTAATACAAATTAGTATTTTTATTTATAAAAATTTTTCTACCTTTTGCTTTTGATTTCTTTAGCCTTGCCATTTAAGAGGTAAGGCACTAATGGTGAGAAAAGAGTGCAAATTCCAATATTTGGAAATAAAATTGGGCCCTGGGCATTTTTAATCACACAAGCTCCTTATCTTTTTGTGATCATTATCCGTGTGATGCTTCAAGTGTCCTTACACCCAGCAAGCTGCCCATTATGCACATTATCCATGTGTTTATATGAAAAGTTTAACTTACATTTTTCTTTATGTAAAGTCTGATATCTTCTGGTAGTGCCAGCCATCTCGCTTGGTATTGTTGTTTGAGTAATGGGTCTTTAGAGGTGAGGTGGTTTTTTAGCTGCAGGCCGGCTGCCATCCGGGCCACCTGGCTGTTGCCACCCTGGACCAGGACGTCCGACAGCATCTTGATGAATGTGGTGAAGTTTGAAACAGCGGCATGGTCAAGGTATTTCTCTGCTGCTTCCAATTCATTTCTATCTGTAATGATACAAGTGTAAAACTGTTAGGTTTAGTAGAACAATACATTATAGGATGCTGCAGCACTCCTATTTATTTATTTTTTGTTTCATAAGAGGCCATGTTATGACAAATTGTGGTTAGGTGTGTCATATTTGGAGTATGTGTAAAATTCATAACATGTCAGTGTTCTACTTTGTAAATTACTACAGAATGAAAAGTCCGTGAGACAGTACCTAGAGTAAAAATAAGAAAGCCTCGAACACGTCATTTGTAGTGCAACAACTTTGAGCGGGTTGCGAGGTCGGTCTCCCGATATAGTGAAAATTACGAACAAAGCCGTTAGGAGGGGAAAGATGTCTCGTAGTTGTAAGGTCGAATTTGCGAACGAATAGCATTCCCGTGGCAAATAGCGCTGATACTTCGTAGAAACTTACTGAGACAATCGGATATAGTTTTGTAAAGGAATTATTACAACAGTTTTCAAGAAACGTTGGGCGATAACAGCTTTGACATTTGAAGAGAACAAGCGCCATGCTCTACACTAGTAAAATATTTTTCAAGAACTTACCCGGTGATATAGTCTTTTCTAAAATTTGTATAAGGGTTAGCGTCGTTTCCGCGTGCATTATATTTCACTATATTTTATTGTAACTCAAGCTAAAATACAAAAAACTAGAACCGATTATCTGACGAAAAACCGGCACGGCACGATATTTGGTGAACGGTGAACAAACGAATGAATGAATGAATTGAATGAACGAGTAACCATAGAATAATTTATGGAAAATAATTCACAGACACATCTCGCACGGAGGCACCCACTACACGGTCATTCATACACGGGATAGGTTCTTGATTTCAATCATTAGGCCCCATTTTATCAAAAATATTATTGACTACTTAAAGGACCCATAAAGAAATCGGTCTAAAACGGAAAAAATAACTCTCAAATGTTTCCAAGAATTTTTAGCTAGTTCAATACGGTTTGGTGTCAGGGTCTGAGGGGCCCTTTTGAGCTTGGGGGCCCCGGGACATTGCTCCTATGTAGCTACGCCACTGTGTGGACGTAACGTAACGCCGAAGGCCAACGAGCGTGCCGTGGCGAAGGCCAACGAGCGTTCGTTCGCCTTCGTTGGACGGATGGTGTGTATGCAGCCCTTCTTTTGAAGCGGCCTAGGATTTCTCTCAGCAGTTGAAAGACCATCGGGCTGTGTGCAGGCTTGCAGCTTGCAGCTGTTGGTGGATGAAGAAGGCGCTAATCGATACGGGATGAAAATTATTGAAAATGCTCATAGTTCCCTCCCTGTTTGATTTGATAATAATATTTTGATCTGGCAAGTCCGTAGTTCACAGAATAAATAAATAAATAAAAAATACGCGGCGGTTTTGTTTGACGTTTCCACAGATACATTTTTCCTTCTTTTTCGCGAAGTGTCAGAAAGTGGTGTTGTTGGTGGATGATTTACCAATAAAATCGTCAAAATGGTAGTGAATCCTTTAATTATAAAAAGATTTAATTAATCTGAAATGTTGTTTCCATCCCGTACAATACTTTGTTACAGTGATTTCGTGTCGGCCAGTGCATTTCCATAGAAAAATGATTGTCAATATAACCTTACTATTAATTGTTTCAGTCGCTCGTAATACCCGATAAATTCCAACATATTCTTCGTATCATGAATACGAACATCGATGGCAAGCGCAAGGTTATGTTTGCGATGACAGCCATCAAGGGAGTCGGTCGCAGATACTCCAACATTGTGTTGAAGAAAGCCGACATCGATCTTGACAAGCGTGCCGGAGAATGCACCGAGGAGGAGGTATTTACTTTACTCTACCATTTAAGTTTTACTTTACTCTAACTATTTATGTTTGCGGAAAGTTTGGTTATTGGACCATTACTTACATCTTCCATGTCATGGTGTAATGTAGAACAAACCCAGTATAATAGATTCGCATTTTACATTGGGATCGAGTAAAGTCAGCGACACGCTGAGATACTCCATGGTTAGCTCTTATCGCGGGCGTCAAGTGCTTCAAGAGGAACCCTACTTGAAAGAACTGTACCGATACTTAAAAAATGCATGTCTCTTGCTGTGTGTGTGACATGAATGAAGATGAAGAAAATCACTCCAAAATCTGCTAAGTTCTTACCTATTGTAAATTACATGCAATAAATAAGTGCAAGTTACTTAACACATAGATAATGCGGTATTTATTTATGCTGTAGTGATTACATATTTGGTTTTTGTTCTCAGGTTGAGAAGATTGTAACCATCATGTCCAACCCCAGACAATACAAGATCCCCGACTGGTTCTTGAACAGACAGAAGGACATTGTTGATGGCAAATACAGCCAGCTGACCTCCTCCAACTTGGACTCTAAGCTTCGTGAAGACTTGGAGAGGCTTAAGAAAATCCGTGCCCACCGTGGTATGCGTCACTACTGGGGCCTGCGTGTCCGTGGTCAGCACACTAAGACTACCGGCAGGCGAGGAAGAACTGTTGGTGTGTCCAAGAAGAAGTAAATTAAAATAAAGTTAAATTTTCACTTAAAACATGTTTTATTTCAATAGACGCCTATTATTCGATAACATATTTAATTCAAAGCTAAAAAAAAGTTAATTGATTTGATATTACACTATCCAATTTTAGGATTGTACAAGACTCCTTTGTTCTCAAGTTACTCTGATATGTCCAGCCAAGAATGGGGTTACTCATATAACAACTACCTACTACAGATTAGGCTTTGTTTTAAAAAGCAAAGGGCTGACTCATTCTCAAAGATACACCTTTTCAAGACTTTGTTTTGTCTGCTTTTTTGTGGTAGAGAATAGTTGCTTGAAGTTCTTTGTGAAAATGAGGGTTAGTTAGTATAATACCCTTCATATTAGAATAATGTTATAATGGGCATTAAAAAAAAGTAACAAGCAGTCACATCACATAGGTTTTAAAAGCAAATTAAAAAGGGCTGGCTTTTATGCTCCAATCACTTGTGATGTTTATTTTGTTTTTAAATACATTATGTAGTGGAAACTTAGAACTACATATCAACGTTAGTTGTAAAAATTAACTAAATTACTTAGTGACAATAACATTATTCATTCATACTGTGCTATTAACACCATCATATAAACTCCGGCTAGCAGTGCTAGTATTTCTTTTATGGATTGAGATAGTTTAGTAGAACCCTCTAACAGTTCTGGAATGACAGAAACAGTAGCAATGTAAATGAAACCTCCAGCTGTAAATGGTAGAATGAGGGCAGACACAAGACCCTCGCCTGAGCCCTGTAGGTAGATTGAGATCACAGTTCCAGAAACTGCACCAAAAGCAGTCAGTAGTTGCAGCAACATAGCCTTCCTCCGAGAGCACCCAGACTGCACCAGAATGGCAAAATCACCAATCTCATGTGGAATTTCATGCAGCAATATTGTGATTGTGGTGAAGATGCCTATGTTTTGTCCAGCGATATAAGACGCTCCAATAGCTAGTCCATCAGTGAAGTTGTGAGCAAAGTCCGCTGCTAAGTTCAAGTACCCAGCTATTTTGATTTCGTCTTTCTTGTTGTCTTTGCCCTTCTTTTTCAATTTATCATCTGACTTCTTCTTATCAGTGCCGTGGGAATGTCCATGTCCTCCATCAAACAGGCGCACAGATTTCTCTACAACGAGGAAGGTGATGATGCCACCCAGAACACCCAGTCCAACTGTGACGTCATGAGGCTCGTGGGGCTCATCTCCTCCGTCTGAGTGACTGTGCGAATGGCTGTGACCCTCGCCGCTTGCATTAGACATGAGCGCATGAGGAATTAGATGAAGGAAAGCATCTCCAAGTAGTCCTCCCGACGCAAAAGACAAGAGAATCTTGAGTAGCGGCTGCTTCTCTATAGAACCATCAATTGGTATGAAAAAGAGTATAACAAAGGGCACTACACTGATGAAAAAAGTTGATCCTAAAGCTTTCACATACAAGTCGTACTGATCCACTTCAACTTTTTCTGGTTTCTTGTACTTTTCATTTGCACTTTGAGAATATTTAAATGAAGGCGATTCGTCTCCGGCTTCGTGCGAATGTGAATGAGAATGTCCCAAAACTGTTATCACTAATATTCCCAGGAGCACCAAATATCTGATCAATTGTTTATTTAAACTGAACATTTTGATAAAATTAATTGGTACCAAACAACACCGCAAGCAATTTGTTCTTCCTTTGTTACAAAAAGAAAGTAGTCAGAAAAAATGATAAGAAAAATCCTCCACGACAACACCGAAACGCTGCGCGCCGCTGTTTTGTCCACAGATTTACTTGTCAGTCATATTTGACGTGTCGATCACAGAGCAAGTCCATTAGAAAAGCCACCACAGACAATCCATACGGTCAAGTTGACGTGTCGATTGAGTGTTTTGTCCCGAACCGGAAGCATGATCTCACTGATCTACAAAGTGGCTACGCTTGGCTACGATACTTCTAAAAATAGCTACGAGGCTCTACGAATTTCGTAGCAAGAGCAAGTACGAATTTGAACGTTTGTATTGGAATGTCATTCAACTAATTGAACGATACGATTATATTTATTTACAATTCTATAACTGTTTAACAATAATAATTACATTCTAATCAAATTGAAAACACAACTTAGCAGTTAGCAGGTAACGTAACGTAGCAAGATCAAAGTTATTCTAAACAGTTTCCATGAGTCGTTGTGGGTTCCTAGGTCCAAGGTAGTTGTATTTTCTGGTTTTCTTAGAACCAATAAGTCATCCTCATGTTCCCGTCAAGGTCCCGTTGAGTCTCTATAATGCTGGACTGCCGCACCAGTTTCTTCATGGAGCTGCGTCGTATGTTTGGTAGCTCGGGTACCTCGTCCTCACTCGCGGGCATGGCTTGGGTTAACTCCAGCTGGTCTAGGTTCTCGTAGGAGTCTGCGTTAGCTACTTGTCTGTAAAACAAATAAAGTAATTTGTTGCCTCGGTCATATAAGATAAGATAAGATAAGATAAAAAGTATTTATTTAAAAACCACACTAAAATTATACAGACAGTTACAGTTGACCGAAGAAATCCGCGGATAGCAGACTGACAGATAAATAGCTACTTTTTGTATTTTCTAAAGCACTAACCCGTGCTAGGGAACATCATAAAGATTTTTTATAAGAACTTGAACCCAAGAGGTTGCGGGTCTAGCTTCTTTTGACCTAGGCGTAGCTAGCAAGCGAAAGGTGGTGGCGAGATAATTGTTGCTTGTCTCGTAAGGAAAGGCGCTGAAGACTGTGCGTTTGAGCCGCTTTCCGAGGTATGGCTAAGCCGTATAGAGAATTTCTTTAGTTATGGCATCCTGCTGGCCTTTACATAGACTTAATTTATGGTCTTTCTTAATTTAAGGACTTAATTTCGATGATTATTCGCAAGATATATCATCAAATATGACATTACCTTGTACCGCCACAGACGCAGCAGTCCTTAATAGTCCAGTCCTTTCCGAACTCCTCCCCCTCCTCAGCGGTCTGCGGAAGGGGACAGTGGAGCGTCTCTGGCAACCGAAGCGCCGTCAGCCCTCCCACCACGGACACCGCGCCCATCACTACCAGGGGCAGGACGAGATTGCTAGAGCCCTAGAAATGGGATGGTTTTATTTTTATGCCACGGCGTAATGAGCCCCCAGTATTTTTTTAAAATTTTAACTCTTTATTGGTAAAATAGAGACAAAAATAAGGTTTTATGTAAAAAAAAAAAGTAAGATGTAGCCTGTACAATTCGCAAGGCAAAGTTTTTTGTTCGAAAGTCCGTTATTGGCTTAATCTTATCTTTAGACAATATTAAGAAACTAATTTAAATATTTTTTAATTTGGTCCAGTAGTTTTGTTTTTATGCGCTAAAATGTTTTGTTCCTATGACCGCATTGACCGCCAACAGTATGCAGACCGTCGCGTGACGTCATAAAACCGTATCTTTGAAACGTTGTAAAATCCAAACTACTGAACCAAAATAAAAAATATTGAAATTAGTTTCTCAATATTGTCTAAAGATAAGATTAAGCCAATAACGGACTTTCGAACAAAAAACTTTTCCTTCCGAATTGTACATGTCCCACTAGCTGGGCAAAGGCCTTCTCTCAGAGAGAGAGTTCGAGCTTAATCACCACGCGTGCTCAATGCGGGTTGGCGATTTTTTGCGTTGAGGGTATAATGCCTCATACGCTCAGGTTTCCTCACGATGTTTTCCATCACCGTCAGCGAGTGGTATTGCTACTACAAATTCACAAATGTACGTGTTTTATCAATGACATTCTTGTTTTATGTATTTACTTGAAATTTAGTATTCGGGTAGTTAAGGCGCTGTGCATAGTGAATAGCCCGCGCGCCAAGAAAAATGCACAAAATCGAGTCCTGTATCAAATATACTAAAAAATTCGAAAATTTTCACATGTCAAACCCTAGAATTAGGTGAGACCTATCTAAAACAGCCAGTTTCGTGTTGACATTCATAAAAGTTTTGAAGATATTTTTGATGAAAAAAATAGGCGGCGCACTTTTTTTCAAACAAAATATCTTGCAATCTGTCATGGGTATCAACACAAAACTGGCTGTTTTAGATAGCTCTCACCTAATTCTAGGGTTTGATATGTGAAATTTTTCGATTTTTTATGTGTATTTGATACAGGAATCGTTTTTGTGCATTTTTGTTGCGCGCGGGCTAATTCACTATGCCCAGCGCCTTAATTAAAAATAATTAAACACGTATTTCTGGATTTCACGATTATATCTCCATAAGGGGGCTATATACGTACACACGATAGCACGTCGACCCTTACACGCTAGCACTCTACTCGGTTACGTTACGGGTTACAGTTTACAACAAAAGTGTACAGTCTCACGTGCTGTCGTGTGTACAGGGCCCTTAGCCTGTAACACAATGGTGCCAAAATGGGCTTCCGGTTGACAATTTTAATTACGATTTATTGACGCTGTCAGTCCAGTGTCGGTCCTTTTAATGTTATTGTAGTACAGCAAAGAATATTATGAGTCTAATCCTATAGGATTAGTTCGCTGGTTGTAGGAGAACAACGAAAAACTCCCGGTTTTGTCCTTCTACCCCTAGGACGCCATTGATACGCCATTGTGTTACAGGCTAAGGCCCCAGGTGTAGTAGTTGTCCCTTTGAGAAAACAATCTTCGACCCTTTTATTAGAAACAATCAATGCAATCTTTTTGTCTCTAAAATTAACCTTTTATAATAAAATAAAAAAACCTTTCATAATCGGTCTTTTAACTGTAATCTTCATTATATAATTTTTAATATTTTGTTTTGCACACTGGTTTAAAAAAAAAAAAAGATTGGAAACCATAACGATAAAAAAAATCAAACATTATTATTATTTTACTGTAGCCAAACGATAGAAATGTGATGGTGTAGGTAGAATGACTATCTGACAAGAAACAAAATAAATAAGACGTAGAAAACAACATAATGAATAAAAGGCATATTTACCAAATAGTTTACGAAGGGAATTATTGTCAATCCCAATCCACCGATATAGGCGGATGTCCCGATACCGACGCCCCGCAGTTCCGTTGGATAAAGCTCTCCGGCATACGGGTATATTATGAGAAAGGATGCCGATATGAAACATTTGGAGATCAAATACAATATCAGAGTTTCCGTCGGGGCATCTGAAAAAGAAGCATGTGAAAACAAAACATTGTCGATATCCTACTTTACTTTTATTTTAGATGGTAGGTAATCGTTTGAGGTAGTGGCCACTCGCTACGGAGTTGTCTACTTACCCTCAGGGAGCAGCACTGTTACAATGCAAAATATTCCACTTATGACCATCGATAGGCACAATGGCCATCTCCTTCCCACTCGGTCCATCAGGAGCCAGCAGACGATGTAGCTGGGGATCTCGACAGCCGACGACAAAAAGAAACTCATGTACTGGTTTTTACCCATGGCTGGGCCGTAGTAGCTCAACCCCACGTATACCATCTCCGACGCACACCAGTTCAAAGTAATTAAAAAGGTTTTTAGTCTCATGTTTGGTGTCCGGAATAAAGCGAAGACACTGACTGACTTGTCGTTCTTGTAACCTCTCTCCTTTTGCTCTAGCATCTGCTTTTGCAACTTCATTGTGAATTCTTTTGGTAGTTCCTTGCCATTCACGCGCGCTATAGTTTTCAGGATAGTGTTCGCTTCCTCCAGTCTGTCCTTCATTAGCAACCATCTCGGGGACTCTGGCAATACAAACCAGTAGAGGTAGTACAGTACAAAAGGCGCCGAAGTGGCCCAAGCTAGAGCTCTCCAATCACGCAACAAATACGTCACCCCGGACAATAATATGAGACCAAGTGTGTAAAATACACACGTCATAACAGTGACAAATGATCTATAGTTTGGTCCTGCCAATTCCAGAGCTGAAATAAAATTATTAGATGGTAGTTAAACTATTTCTAGGCAATATAAAAAAATAAAAACGAAGAAGCTGAAAAAGCGAGACTTACAAATAATAAACGGTATCTGGTACACGGCTGGTATAGTTAAGCCGACTATAGTTCGGGCAAGTACCCAAAACCAATACTCGTGTGCACAAGCCGTCATAAAGCTTCCCAGTAGTAGAGTCGTGAGGCATGCGAAGAACGATTTCTTTCGACCGATACGATCGTTCAGAAGTCCAAAGGCGTAGACTCCCACTGGCCCTCCAACATTCAAAGCAACTAAGCCAAGGGTGGGATATACATCATACTCACACACAAGATCAAACTGAAATCAAAAGTAAAATTTTTGCTGTATCAAGGAATTGCTCCAATTGGTGTAGTATTTACTTACACTCAATTTCTTACGTCAATAACAACAGACGAAGGCACATCCGTTTTATTGTATTCCCATCCGTTAAAACAACTCTCTGTGGGCCAACTGGTATTCACTTGGAGGGGGCTGCCACTTTCAATTATTTGTTTCCAATTCACCGCATATCGCATGCATTTCTCAAATGAAGCGTTATTATCGATCTGAAAAAAATAACGATTGCCGACTAAGGGAGAGTGCTCATAAAAAAACCCAGGCCCGGTGCAAACGAAATACTTATGTCTCAAATCTTAATATACAGGGTGGCCCGAACATAGACGTCAAGCGAGAAAATCTAGTTAGCTGACACCAAGGGCTACCCGAATCACCCCCTAGGCATAACGCAAGTTAGCTGTACTGCGTAATAGGTATACACCTCGTAAAGGCATTTTTAGTCGTTCAGAAGTTATGAGGCTTTTAAGTTTTTTTTAAAAAAAAAAAAACCTAGCATTGGATTTTATATTGTAACTTTTTTTTCTGTTCACTTTTCAGAGATATTTTTTATTCTTTAGGGTCTTAGATAATTTATCAATCAACAAAAAAATAATGATCAGCTATGGACTTCTAAAATTTACCGCAATTTTGATCCAAAGTCCAAAAATATTGTTTTCGATAAATCATCACTGAAATAGTTAGTATGGAGAAAAAATTAAGTAGAGGTCTGAAGGACTTTTTTTTTATTTCAAAAACTTCCCCAAAGTCTAAGTGCTCTTAATAGTATGCTTACGCCAACTGTAGTAATAATTATTATGGTATGAATAAAAATGGAGGCAGTACTGCTAAAAAACTGTAAGACACAGTTAATAGATTGCAGTTCCACTAATTATCTAACACTAACTACATAACAGCACGGTACGCCGGAGGTCATGGGAACGAGTTTACTCTAGTTTTTCTCTAAGATACTCTTCATACGTACCTACTTATTCAAAGCGCATAACATTATTCACCATGGTTCATGTGTATGTTAAACAATTGAAGAAATCGAGACACTTTTGAATTCATAAACCTTTTTATAGGCAAGCCTACACAAAATAATAAGGCACTATTTCAAACCTCACTGACACCTACCCTTCTAGGTATCGAAAGGGCTCTTTGTGCCTCCCGTGTGAGGTTCAGCGTGTCAAGGTCGGGAGCGCGGCACCAGTGCTCCGGCACATCGGTCATGAACAGCTGGTTGAAGGCACAGAAGCCGCAGGGCAGGCACGCCGGCAGACACACCAGCCATAGCAGCAGCTTCTGGTACAGCCCAAACTCGCCGATTTTTGGCAACAAGTCGTCGAGGTCGAGAGCGTCGTCATTTGTTTCCTTTGCTGCCTGAACAGTTATTTCTCATGTTATAATGTGTAGGGAAGGTAGGAGTATCAAGGTGAACCGACCCTGGCGTTATCACGACAATAGGGGAATAATGAGTTAGGCTGTCTATCAAAAGTTTTGTGTTCTAATTTAAAGATAATGCAAGTTACCGATGTGTTGTTATGGATGCTTTCAGAAGGCACATTTTTAAAGGATTTTGTCATTATTGCACAATTTTTAACTACAATTAATACACAAATAGACGTCCATTCACTATCACCTGTTAACGACTTTGGAGTTGTAAGAAGCCATAGAGTATTAATCTTATTGATCAAGTTTATAGGTATACTACCTACCTACGTAATATCCATCCACCAAACTAGCTGAACGATGGAGTTTAATATTGCCGTGTCACTCGTTTAGTGCGAAATTTAGTAAACTAGGACACGGTAATTTAATTAGCTCTACTCTTGCATGAAAACAGGTTGGAGTAGTAGCTATGGCAGATAGGGTAAATAAACGCGTAATGTTTTGTTAAAATATTTTAATTGTGAAACGTAGATAAAATTGATACAAGTAATTAAAATTCTTATAGTTATACCTTATGTGTTTATAATAATGAAACTGTGAAAATTGTCTTATCAAGTTTAGCTTCCTTTAACTCATAAGCACGCCACTGTCTCACTCGCACACTTTTCAATACATTATTACGCTTACAAGAAAGAGGCACCGGCACTCAATTATCAAAAACTTCGATTACGAGAGAATTGACGTATAATATATTTTTTATTTGTATAAAATGTGGGACTTTTTATTTCATAAATTGGTTTAAAAGGTAAGAAAAGCGTTTACTCTCAATAAATCCCATTATTTATTAGCAGCTAACTAGGCTTACTCGTAGGTATAACAGGGTTAATAATTTATTTATATTTTATTATTTTGTGCTTTCCATATTTCACTAAAAGTTTCTTACTTGTACATGATTTAGCACCCAAGACAATTTCATTTTCAACAACAAAAATGTACATGCTTACTGCAACCTGCAACCCGAAATATTACGTTGACGTAAGTGGCTTGCAATCAGAAATACTTTGAGGAAATAATTATGAAAGTAAAGAGTACCTAGCAAGAATATAAAACAAATTCGCTTAGCGAGTGGGGGTTCCAACTTGGTTGTAAAATATAAATTCTCCCTCCCGTTCTCGTAGGCATTTTCACTGAAGACAATAATTAGGTACAACAACTATACCTACTTAATAAACAATGCTTTTTACAACATAATTCTCGATATTTTTCTAAGATACATACCTAATGCCGAACATCCTCCAAATAGATTGAATTTATTCAAATACCTTTATTTAAGTGGCTTCTTCTGAAAATATAGAGTCACTATAACAATAAGGTAAGTTAAATAATGTTGGTGTTTCTTTTTTTATTTGGTTCGTTATAAGATAAATTACATATTATCAACAATAAGTTAAATTTATACTTAGTTGCATGCAAGAATCCGTACGAGTTGCAACTAAGATTTCATTACTGGGCAGTAAAATGACCCACGTCACGTTTGCGGAATAAAAATTTAATGTTAGTTGTAGAGTCACCCATCTTATTTTAACCGACGACAGAATGCATAATAATGATGAAATCATCGATCTTGTAACAATATCCGTAAAGTTAAGTGTGCATACTGCGGGAAAGGTCACTCATGCGCATGGTGCACATTCATTGTTTCATACATTTCACTATAATAAAGTTTATAATAATACACGATGACGTCATAAATACGATACCTACACTAGCAAACGGAAGTCCTTATTGACTACTAAAATATATAAAAAAAACTTTTTATTTAGACGTTTAAGATGGAACACTTATATCAAAAGAAGGGTCAAGAAATACATTTGAAACATTTTCCCGTCGAAACAAATTTGGCTATTTGCATGGTAGGTTTGAACGAGTCATTGGATTATATGTACAGTGGAGGTTAGTTGGGCGCGGGCGCGCCTCCCGCCGCCGCTACGTCAGCAGCTTGTAGAACATCAGCCCCAGGGAGATGTTGATGAACAATACCAGGATCACCAGCTGCTGCCGCGAGAACCAGTCCTGAAAAATAAACAGACGGGTGGTTTTAAATTATTGTTGGTAAATAAACTTTACATTTTCATAAATTTTTTCATTAATTTAATTTCATTTCAAATAAGAGATCAGAGTTTGTAATAAGGCTCTAGTTCCAATGCTACATGATATTGTAACAAAAATCATGCCATGTTTAGTTTAGTTGCCGATGAAAGTCCATAGTTCCACATGGAAGTTTAAGCGTCTGTCTCATTGGTCCAAGGGCGTGTTTAGACCGTAGGTGATGGCTGATCAGCTGCGCTGTGCGGCCGCCCAGCCCTTGGGAAAACTCCCTAACAACAGGAACGCACCTTGACTTGCGGACTGACGAGGTAGAGCAGGGGATTGGCGCGCAGTTTTTCCGACTCGTCGTGCATACGGCGCACCTCCTCGCGCCGAGCCGAGCCGAGAGCCGAGACCTCTTCGCGGGACATGTTCGGCGCCATGTTCTGCACCTCTGAGAGGGATTTCTTCCGCTGCAGTGTCTGCGGCGTGCTCAGCATCTGAGGACAAAGCGAACGGTCACTGAAAGGCGCTGCGATTGCAAGTCTCAGGTTCGAAAGCGAGTTTTGTCGTCTACCAGCACCATAGACTAGAGACGACCATAGATTTTGAAGGGTGGATGTAGCCACGTTAAACTTTTTGTGACATATTGCAACGGGTTGCGCGATCAGGGGGTCGCCGGCCGGTCCCTGCGGCACAATGGTTTCTATCAAGCTTATTGACTAACTATCTAGAGCCGGTAGAGGTTGATATATAAAGAAACGCTATTGCCAGGAGTAGCCTAGATTCGGTTGAATATACCCGGTATAATTTTGCCCAAGTAAGAGTTACTTAGTAGCAAGTAATAACTATGTGTACCTCAACGGGCGGCACATTGATCCAGCTCTCGGACGCGCGCCGCGCGAGGATCGCCGGCGAGCACAACAGGTCCTCATCCTCCTCTTCATCCTCCCCCACGTACCACATCGCTTACTACAATCTCATAGAACACTAATTGCCGTCCGGCGCGGATGAAAAGTTTAAACAGGCCGCGGACACAATTTTATCGTCATAATGGTCATCCGGGTCGTTGCACGAGAATACGAATCGCATATCGAAGTAAACCGTCGCCGATTTTAATTGCGAAAGGATTTTAATCGCGCCAGTTGAATATTTTCGGTTAATTTTAGCGGAGAGGTGGTGCGCGGAGGGCGGCCGCGGGCGACTGTCTCGAATTAGAAATAGCCCAGCTGCGTGAGTGAGTCGCGCCCACGCGCGCCGGGGCTGCCCTGCTGCCGCCGGCGGGACTGCCCTGCCGCCCGGCGCCCGCCGCACACGAGCTATTGTACTCCAATTATGTAAAGAGAGCTCATTAATACGAGCCCGCTTCTATTCAATATCATATAACAATAGCGCCTAATAACAAAGGGAAACAATAAGCTCAGAAACAATGCCAATGATAAGCTCGATTGCGCGCCACCGCTATGTCAAATTGTCAATGCGTTGGCCAGCCATTGCACGTTGATTTTTGGCACCTAAGAGCAAGTAGACTCGATTACCTGCTCATAGTAACACTTTTACTTTCGTTCGATTTAACGTAGAGCCATTTTCAATGGATATTATTTTTAAATATTATTTCCATCGATTTCAAGTTCTTTGCAGTTTAGTCATTTTTGATAGCGTACATCCTATCTGATTTTCTTCTCAAATAATGCATTTTTTGCTAAAATATCGGTATAAATTATTATGGTCTACGATTTTATGACCTTGCGTAGCACTTGCTACGTGCACAGCTACGACCGACGACGTGCATTATTATTATCAGTAATTCAATCAATTGGGTAATCTATCCGTAATTAAATATGCATATTATGTACATTAACGGCATTTCAAGTTTATTTTCCTTGTAAATATAAGTTTATTTTTATTTATTGGTTGGCACACAGTAAGGTTAGTTAAATATAAATACCCCTAATGTTGGTGTTTTTTTTTTATTTGGTTTGTTATAAAATAAATTACATATTATCAACAATAAGTTAAATTTAAAGAGTTTTTTTACTTAGTTGCATGCAAGAATCCGTACGAGTTGCAACTAAGATTTCATTACTGGGCAGTAAAATGACCCCCGTCACGTTTGCGGAATAAGATTTTAATGTTATTTGTACCCCTAGAGTCACCCAATTTTAACCGACGCGACAGATGCATAATAATGATCATAATACTTGCGCCGTTTAGTGAGTGCTACGAATCTACGATTACGCCCTTACGGAGGAATGAGTGAGTATTTACAGTTGGTATGGCATTATGTAAGCTACTAGCAATGTTGTAAGTAAAACATTTTTGGTGTGTGAAAATATTTTTATGCAAGGGGGCTACGCGATCCCGTAGAGCCTCGTAGACCCTTTGTAAACCTTTCGAAATTAAAGTATCAACACAATAAAGTGTCGGGCCAACAGAAAAGGTTAAATTCAGTTTAGAAAATAATAATAAACAGGATAAAATAATTTATTTTCTCCAAAGAGGCCCAGCGTAGAGGGTCTACGAACGGTTGCTACGAGGGTCTACGAACCGTAGGCCGGTGCAGTTTGGCAAGTGACATTTTAGTGTTTTACTGCTTTGATTGATGCTTAGTTAAATGAAATAAAAGTTCTGGACTCACCTTTCGTCCCCCGCCGCCTCCTCCTCCTCCTCCCCCTCCCGCAGGCTTGGGCGCGGGCGGCGGCGCCGCGTTCTGCGCCACGAAGAGACTCTCCGTGCGCTTGGGCTGGTAGGGCGAGGGCGAGATATCCTGCCCGAGGTTGCGCTTGCGCAGCAACGACTCCTCGAAGGCAGGCTCGCGTGACCCGGCACGAGAGATGGAGCCGCGTCCCGACGCCAGGTGCCCGTTCCCAGGAGCGGGCGTGGTCCCGCGGGACAAGGGACGCGGCGGCGCCGGCGCGGGCTGCGGCGCCACCGACGCGCCGCGTGAACTCGCGGCTGGAGGCGCCGTGGCTTCCACCGACGCCTGCCGCGAGCGCCGCCCGTAGCGGTCCACGCTCGAGTCTCGGCTCGGAGGCCTCTTGTAATGATCGAAGTAGTCGATCGACGGTCGTGACGTCATCTGACGCGTGCCATTCGGCACGTCTTGCTCCGGTAGCGTCGCTTGCCGGTATTGTTGCTGATCCATGGTCGGCTGCCGATACTGTTGTTGGTCCATCGTCGGTTGCCGGTACATCTGCTGATCGGGCGCTTGTCGGTACCCCTGTTGATCCATTTGCTGGTAACTTCGGGGGTCGACGTTTTGTCGGTACATCTGAGGGTCGACGGCCGTGGGCGGTCGGTCGAGCGGTGGCCCCTCCGAGTGCACGGTGCCGGTCCGCAGCTCGTTTCGTCCGTACGCGGCGGCCACGCCGTCGACAAAGGTGGCCTCTGGTTTTTCGTGCGTGGGCTGGCCCAGTATGCTTTGTCGTCTGACGGCGCCTTGTTGTGAGCTATTCCAGTCCTGCAGACCGGGTCTTTGGTTGAGTCCTGGCCTCATGGCTTCCGAAAGCCGTCGAGGCTGCTGCGTGTTTTGGTAGGGCAGGTTGCCGAGGTCCCCGCCGGGCTGCCGGTAGGGCTGCTGCTGCTGCTGCTGCTGCTGCGGCTGCTGCGGCGGCCAGGCGTCGGGCGCGGGGTCGTAGCCCCGTTCGTCCATGTACTGCGGGCCGGCAAGTCGCGGGTCCGGCGCCTGCGGCGGCCTGGGGTACTGGTTGGACGGCCTCCTCGACGGTATCGCGTTCTGTGTTTTATTAATCTGAGGAATTTGTGTGTGAGTCGGAGGGATATGATTTGGAATGCTCTTTCCATCCAAGATCTTTTCAGATTCTTGTGATACTGGCGCCGCCATGTGGGTATTGAATGCCTTTTGTCTATATTTTTCTCTTAAGCCTATTCGATCAAAGCCGGGGTGCTTAAAATCTGGTGCGAACTGCTTCGCAGTCACTTGTGCTATATCACAGTCTTCTTTTGCTTGGTCTGCCGATTCGTCGGCTTGTTCAGCTTTCCCTCTGGCGGTCGCAGTTCTGCGAAGAAAGAAATAATTTAAGGCTGCGCCGAGGTTTTGCCAAGTAATTACGTTCGTTGGATACCTTGCTATTTTGTTTTAGTTATGCAATTCAAATTTACGATATTTAAGGATTCACGCTACAACACAATTACCTAGATTCTAAAGAAAAAAATACAAACCTTGAAATAGCGATGTCAGCTTTCTGCAGCGCTATCTTGGAGGCGCGCTGCGCCGCGTTGACCGCCGAGTCGACGCGTTCCCTGAACTTGGCCGAGCGCATCAGGAACATGTGTTTCCGCTTCTGGCTGGTGATGAGCACGTTGTTCTTGTATTTGCCTTCCTCGCGCGTGCCGTCCCGGAAGGTGGTGACGCCGTAACCGTACTTGCGGTTGGCGAACCACTCGCCCTCGTACCGCAGCCCGTCGCTGCGCTCGCTCACGCCGAAACCGGTACGCTTGTCGTTCTTCCATTCGCCCAAGTACGACTCTGTCACGCTCGCGTCTAAGTGTTCATCCTACAAACATGGGGTGGGTTAGATTGTCGTCTGGACGTCTGATGTGGCTCTTGTAGAAGAGAGAAAATTTTATGGTCGAATAAAAAAAGATAATTTAGATTCATTTCAGAAAAAAATACGTAAAACACCTTATTAAATAATAATATAATATGACGTAACGATAAATTGGCGATTAGGGTATAAATTATAACGATAATGCATCGTAGTTATGTAGAACTAAGTGTATGACTAGATGGAATAAGGGGACCTACATACTTCGATCAAGGATAAAACTAGATACAACAAAGAACTCTGAAATGTGTCTGGAAAAATAGATGTCCAAACTGCCTTTGGGAGCTTATTTGCTCGTAGTCTATACAATTAAAGTAAAACTGTACACTAATGCAATAAGGTTGACATTCGAATATTAGACGTATGGTCGAAATGATGTTTCGTATTGTTCTATTGCTGATATCTTTTGTTTCTGTGGGGACAAGTTTTTATTGTGATTTTATACGTAATGCGGATTCTATGGGATTTAGTTCGGTGCCTACATATGAGTTTATGTTTTCAGTTAAGATTAGCCGGAGTTTCAGGACTGAAAAGTGCGAAATGGCACATTCTATGCAAAACCAACTTTTCCTCAACAGCGAAGGTCGTATTGAAGTCTGTGTGTTGCTAGCCAGGTATCATAACTGGCCAGGACTCCACAGAGGAACCTCAGGAGGATCTGGTTTACAACTGCTGTAATTACCTCAACGACCAAGATGGCATTGGAGTCGGTGTGTTATCGAACCAAGTACGAAAGGACCAGGAGGAGCCCGAGCCGCCACAGCCCCCACTTCGTATCGAGCTTGGTCTACAACTGTTCATAGAGGTGTAGATAGTTACCTCACGGAGCTTGGTCTGCAACTGTTCATAGAGTTGTAGATAGTTAACTCACGGAGCTTGGTCTACAACTGTTCATAGAGGTGTAAATAGTTACCTCAACGAGCTTGGTCTACAACTGTTCATAGAGGTGAGTTACCTCAACAACGAAGCTGCCATTGGAGTCACTGTGAAGCGAGCCGTGGGTCATGGCCGAGTGGGAGGACTCCACGGAGGACACTAGAGGAGCCGGTTAAAAAGCTTATATGTTTCTGGCCAGGATAATTACCTCAATGACAAAGCTGGCAGTGGGTGTGTTGTGGCCGAATGCGGGGACTCTATAGAGAGCACTAGAGGACCAGCTTGGTCTAAAACTATTTAAAGAGGTGTAGATAGTTACCTCAACGACGAAGCTAGCATTGGAGTCGTTGTGTAGAGAGCTTGGTCTACAACTGATAATAGAGGTGTAAATAGTTACCTCAACGACGAAGCTAGCATTGGAGTCGATGTGTAGAGAACTTGGTCTACAACTGTTCATAGAGGTGTAGATAGTTACCTCAACGACAAAGCTAGCATTGGAGTCGGTGTGCAGCGAGCCGTGGGTCATGGCCGAGTGAGACGACTCCACGGAGGACACCCAGGACGAGCCCGAGCCTCCGGAGCCCCCGCTGCGCACCGAGCTGGCGCCGCGCTTGTCCAGCTCCCCCGTGCTGCGCTGCTTGCGCATCCTCTGCAAGGGAAACAACTTAGGTTACAAGTATTTTCTTCAAATTCCCCGATTTTTGATTTTGATGATTATTGTTTTGTTTGAAAGGGAATAATGCCCATGTGGGCCCATAAACAAATAGCGAAGATTGAATGAAGAACTTAGGAGATGGAGAACGGAACTCCTGAACGGACAGGAGCAAATCACTCGGAATCAGTGCAATAGTACAGTACCTTTTTACGTACCTTTTCAGTACCTTTTTACCAGTAAAGTCGATATTTTTTAAAATTTTGTTAATTTTGTATTATTGATAAATCATTTATCTGGTATTTGAATACTTTTTTCAAGCAAATTCTTGGTAGTAGTAGGTGACGAAGTTATTACAAAGTCTTTTTGGTTTTGACCGAAGAAATATACCGAGGCAATACGCACAGTGGCGATGTTTCCTAGTAGTGAATGCACTGTCGCACGATATTGGAAAAAAAAACAGCGGTAATTTGCACAACTTTACTTCCACTAAAGACTAAGTAGGTATTAAGGCGCCTTGCATAGTGAATAGCCCGCGCGCCAAGAAAATGCACAAAATCGAGTCCTGTATCAAATACACAAAAAAAAACGAAAATGTTCACATATCAAACCCTAGAATTAGGTGAGATCTATTTAAAACAGCCAGTTTCGTGTTGACATTCATAAACGTTTTGAAGATATTTTGCTTGGAAAAAAATAGGTGGCGCATTTTTTTCAAGCAAAATATCTTGGTATCTGTTATGGATATCAACATGAAACTGGCTGTGTTAGATAGTTCTCACCTGATTCTAGGGTTTGATGTGTGAACATTTTCGATTTTTTTAGTGTATTTGATACAGGAATCGATTTTGTGGATTTTTCTTTGCGCGCGGGCTAATTCACTATGCCCAGCGCCTTAAGTATTACATCGAAGATAAGCGGTGTTCTTGTCCCCCCGCTAGTTTATCAGCATCGTTCGAAAATGCAAGGTGCGGTGAAAACCCAATTAAGATTCAATGAAAGTAGCGTGGCGGGAAATGCACAATTTTCACAGTTCATTTCAATTAAGCAATGTTTTTTTAAATATTTTTGTTTCACGTCAATAAAATTGTATTGTTTTCATTCATTATTCTAAACAACAAAACAACAATAATTCAGCTGATTATGAGATTTGCTCGAACTTTTTTGTGCAGTACCACTGGTTTGGCGATCAGAAAAACAAATCAGCTTAATCAAAGCTTAATTAATGTTTTTATGTAGTTTAGAATCATGAAAAAAATACAATTTTCTTGCCGTGAAACAAAAATCGCTAAACAAAAATATCTCAGTTCAGCTAAAAAATTTAAAAAACTGTGAAAATTTGGACTTTTCCGCGACGCTATTTTCCGCACAGACACTATCCCCGGACGCCTGTAGAGGTAGTTATAGTATGTGGTAGTTGTGCCCACACCCTTTTCTTTTCTTTTGTGATTAAAGCCGCTCATTTCTTTTGTGATTAAAGCCGCGTTCCACACGGTCAAAGTGCGCTCGTACAAGTCTACTAAAACGACCACTTTAGGAAGCTTCTGATCGCTCGTTTTCATCCGAGTGCACTGAAACGGCCGCTGTACACGAACCAAGTAGCATCTTAGGAGTAATTTTATTTGACTAGGTCCAAGTGCACTAAGCCGTCAAAAAGTTGAACTACCGCGATTTTTTCATTTCCGCCCGCCGCCGCCCCAGTCACTTTCACAATGCTACCAACATCAGCGTCCAAAGCACTCACAGAAAATAGTCCCTTTTTAGTTTTTTCGACCAGCGACCCCCTGCGCGCCGAGGGTTCATCGGAGCTGGCCTTAAGGACGAAGCCGCCCCGTGCGTCGTCCATGCGAGTGGTCCGTCGCTCCGAGGGGTCGGGGGTGCCCGCTGCGTCCACCAGCGAGGACATGGAGCCCCGCTGGTGGTCGCGCGGGCCGCCGCCGCCGCCGCCGCCGCGGTAGTGCGACGCCAGCCCGAATGGGGCCGACGTCCGCGCGCCGTAGCCGTGCCGCATGCCGCGCATCCATTGCCCCTGGTACGTGCCTGGAAGAAAGCAGTAGAGTTTTCAGGCAAGATAATAATGGAAGCCACAAGGATGAAGACTACAACCTAGGCATATTTTTCTCATAGCTTTATGTCGCAAGAAGTTATGAGTTCTTGAATTTCATAATGATTGTTGTTTTTAATTTTGTTTTGATATATTTGGTGTAAAAAACAGGAAAATCTAAGATAGAAAAAGCTACATTTTTATTACTGTGCTGGTCAGCACACAGTTGATTAAAAACAAAGCTTACAATTTTAATAAACACAAAAGATAAAATGAAATTATCTACCGTAAAACGGAGTGATTAGAAACTGCAGGATAAATAGAAACAAAAGAACTAAAAAAATCAGTTAAAATTAGGGAACCGGCAGTAGTTGTGTTACTATTCATAGTTTAGTTTCTAATCACGCCATTTGTCGGTATCTACCGATTTCTGAATTGAGAAAAAACGCCATTTGTCGGTATCTACCGATTTCTGAATTGAGAAATTCACTAAGCAAACACGCAAGTATCGTCCTGTCTCTGTAGATTTCTCACAAAAGAGCGTGACACTCGTGACAGGACGATACTTAGTAAGTTTCTCAATTCAGAAACCGGGCTAAAAATCCTAAGATAAGAAGATTTTTTTACGAGTGTCTGCGAAGTTGTGCTTTGAGGGCTTTGTTTTGTTTTATCATTATAAGTAAGTCATTAAATTATGTAGAGCCAAGCCAAGAATGCGAAGAATGCCGGGTCATATTGTCTTGATACTCCATGATCTATGATGGATGACACTCCGATTTCAACCATAATGTTTCGTTTAGTGGTACATTTTCATACACGACTCTATACATAAATAAGAAAAAAATTAAATACCCCGACATTTTTGCTTCAAATTAGCATAGGTATCTCAAATTAGCATACCGTAGCTCTTAAACGAACCGATTTGGATGCGGTTTTATAATCTGAAGGTAGGTTTTCTAGCAAGTGTTCTTAGTTTTGATTTATCAAAATCGGTTCAGCCGTTTATTCTCATAAACGGCTGAACCGATTTTGATAACTTGCTAGAAAACCTACCTTCAAATTATAAAACTGCATCCAAATCGGTTCGTTTAAGAGCTACGGTGCCACAGGCAAACACACAGCAGACAGACAGACAGAGAGACGAACACACATAGAGGTTAGACTTATAACACCCTTCTTTTGGGTCAGGGGTTAAAAAAAAATACCGTCACAGCTAGAGCTAATACACTTTGCATTTTTGACATTGGCCACTAGTAGGAAGTCTTCTCCATTTAAAAATGCCCCAGGGACTGCAGTGGTCTTCTCCCATCTAGTGTGAGTGATACTAGACGGGGCATAGATCTAAAATAAATGATGCTAAGGCCTAACTGTAGCTAACCTTTTTAGTAGCGAGATAAAGCAAAGTAAACTGTACTACTGTAGGCAGAGTTCGGGACACGCTAAATACAAAGACCACGTAATAACAACTCAACCTTCAGCTGAGTCAAATATGCGAAGGCAGATGACTCATGAAATAAAATGGGTCAGAATAAAATTTTCATTAAGCCTTGGAGCAGACGCTTTACGTACAATAACTTGTGGTCGTTTCCGCGACATTAACCGGCAAGGCCGCAGGTTGCATGCGGATCGCAGATGTGCTTTGCATATCTTCCAGCATCTTTAGTGGCATTATACGAGTAATGGTGGAGTTCGCAGTTTCTCTATGCGGCAGTCTAGACCACTAGGTACAACCGGCGGGTATATTTCGGATTTACTGTAAAAAGGTCGGCGAGTTGTATAATCGCGAGACTACACAAAAGTTTCCTCCCACGTTTGTACTCGTATTATCTATGTGTACCTACATATTATTGAAAGTTTATGAATGGAAAATTTGGCTACCTGGTGACTATCGTAAAACGATGACATGCCCTTTATTTTTAGACATGATTAAAATGGAAACCCGGTAAATTCAAGGAATTTGTTAAAATCCGACTTCGAAGGAAGGAAGCGCCGTGAATATTTATGAAGATAGCGTCATACAACCGGTGGGCATGGGATCGATTATGAGACACACATCACTGGGCGGATGGAATGAAATTAATCGTACAGAAGTTTTTTTAATGGTGTCGGAATGAGTGGTCGACATGATTGTGTATCGGCGCGGCGGAGTGCGGCGGGCGCGCCTGCGCTATATTTGTCTGCGAGGGCCGCGGTCCGAGCGCGGCGCGTGCGCTGGCTCGTTTCACTCCAACCATTCACCTATTAAACTGCTGAAAAATGCTTATTGCATCCGTAACTGGAACGCGATCCGCGGCCAGGGCAGTCTCGCGAGACGACTCTTATATCCGCTCCGTCATTCACATTTCGGATTTATATTCCCTACGCTTTCCGCTGAAACTTTCCATCGCTTATTTGACCTTACATCGCTGATGTAGCGAGCTTGGCGCTTATGTAAGAATGCCTTAGTCACTACTTAGTTATGGTAGTAAGCAGTGTCTATAAATATCCAATTTCAGGCAGATTCTTCGTATAACATACAGAACTGAATGGAGGCGATGATTACCTCTACCTTGGAACTAAATAATGTATAGATCCAAGTTACCTACACATTATTTCCGATACTAATATGGATATGACTAAGTAAGCAGTGTCTATAAATATCCAATTTCAGGCAGATTCTTCGTATAACATACAGAACTGAATGGAGGCGATGATTACCTCTACCTTGGAACTATATAATGTATAGATCCAAGTTACCTACACATTATTTCCGATACTAATATGGATATGACTAAGGCAATGACGTGCAATCATGACGCTCGGAAATAGTGTCCATTTCAATCCGGCTCTCAGTCGACTGTACGGTGACTAATGAACGAGCTTGTAGTAAGTACCCCTAGTATAGAGCTTACGCTACGCTCTATCGTTAAGCTCACATTTTTAAGTTCAAGATAAAATTATGATGTCAAACAGATTAGCAGACACGCATTTTAAATGCTAATGGTTTGTACACACATTCATGAATTTGGAATCTGATATTTTTGTTGGAAAAAGCTTTAGAAAATCGAATTTAGATTTCACTGCCGAAATCTACATATTACGCAATTACTCAAAAAAAGCTTCAAGGTAAAATACAAAGATAATTTATATACTTATGTTCTGAAACTCTCGTACTCATAGGTAAAGACAAACCTGAGCAGCTACCATGAGTGCTTACTGTCACTGTCACTGAAAGTGATAAGTTGGATAAACAACCTTACTACTATAGTATTAGGATACATGACAGACGTCCGGCACAGCTTTTTTGCACTCGTGGTAGCTCTTTGTAATCTGTAAATGCATCCATCGATCCTAGATCAAGGATTGGTTTACCTATTACCGAAGTACTGAAGAACGACATATCCCTGAACAAAGAAAAAAATAACGTAGAACACTGCGCAATTTCAGTGCGTCCAATTAAAATTCCGTGAGCAAACATCGCACGCAAACAAGGCGACTTTCTAGTCCATAGGTATACCTACTAGGCAAGTAGGCAGGTCATTAGGCATAATAAGCTTGGAACGTAGGCACTTACTTATTATAGGTATGCATAACGTAGGTATGGCTAGCCAGCTACGAGCAAGGATGACCAAACAACAATACATTGAAATGAAATTACTGGAAACGACTGCAGGTCACGGACGGCTAAGTACTAAACGGTCAAACTTTTATGGTCGCGGGCGAAACGCGAACTTTCCTATTATAAGAAGTATTTGTATAAATTTCAACTCTATGTTAAAATAAGGGTGATGAATCATCAGGAAATCACAATATTTGATTTTAGTCGCGCCGCAGGCTGCACGCCTCCTTTTCCGGAGCTCAAACGTTTACTTCATCGGAAATCGGTGATCTCTATAAAATTTAGAATTAATTAAAAGTAATGGATCAAAGTAAAAGCATAGTGTTTTTATCAAAATTGAATTACAAAAGCTCTCACATTATTAGCCGGGTCCACAGCCGGGTCCACATCGGAGGATCCAGCGCGCTGTTGCGGGCTACCTTTTGTCATTGTTACTATAGGTTGTCTGGCATAAAACATAATGGATAATGGATTGGTATGTTAATTTTGAAAAGACGATTCTAAGAGTTTGCAAGCTTCTTTTTCACGTTAAAATAATTCAGATTCAGAGACTGGAGATTAGTAAGCCTTGAAGCCTTGAAAGCCTTGTCGTATGAAATACTCGTAATACCCACTGAAAATTCCTTCTGTGAAAAATAAGCAATTTCTAGCTGCGAATGTTTATACGGGGTGTCCCAAAAAATAGTGTCAAGCGGAAGTCCAAAGATAGAGCACCTCTAGGGGTACCCGAATCACCCCCATGTATGTTCAGCGATTTTTTGACGTTTAGAAGTTATGAGGCTTTTAAGGTTTTTTTGGGAAGAATTACTTAGCATTGGTTTTTATTTTGTAATTATTCTTTTATTTAACTTTTTTAATGTATATATATATACATTAAAAATATTTTTTATTGGGGTCTTAGATCACCGAAAAAAATTGATCAGCTTTAAACTTGTAAAAGATACTGCAATTTTGATCCAAAGTTCAAAAATTCCGTTTTAGAGAAAACATCGAATAAGTTAGTATGGGGAGAAAAAAGTAGGGGTCTGAAGGATTTTTAATTGATTTCAAAAACTTTCCTACAACCTGAACCTTCAGAATAACATAAAAAATCTGTCTCTTTATGGGCCTTTTATTCGAGTAATTAGCGATCAAAGTTGAAAAATCGGAATTGTGAGAAATGTAATTTAGATCGTTTTTCTTTTATTTTTGTTGATTCGGACAAAAAACATACAGAGAATATATTATGGACAGAGATTTTTTTATCTATCTGGCCCATGAATGTCGTCCACTGTTGGGCATAGGCATTTTCTTTGTCATGCCAACCCGCACAGAAATGAAAAACATTTATCTGAAAAAACTCAAATCCAACTGACCTCCATCGGCGTAAGTCTCGGAGCCGTACCCGTCCTGCAGGCCGTTGGCCCAGGTGCCCTCGTACTTGGCGTTGCTTGTGGTGCTCTGCCGCACCCCGTAGCGGCCCTTGTAGCCCTGTGTCCACTCGCCGCGGTAGAGCCAGCGCCCACGCGTCTCGACGCCCAGCCCGTGCCGTTTGCCATTCTGCCACTGCCCCTCGTATGAGCTCCCGCTGGAAACGACAAAGAGAGACTTATAATCAAACGAAGTAGACCCACAAAGTTAAAAGGGACCACCAAGATGTTTGGTACGGGTACACAAGTTTCCCACTCCCAGCATCGGATTGTTTATTAGTTGCATAACTATCGTTTCGTCAGGTCAATAAAGTAAGGAAGGAAAAATCTAGATCTTAATTTCATCACCCTTACCACGTTTATTTGTTTGAGCTGGCTGACAATATAGGAAGCTGATTTAAAGTGGTTGATATATTTAATTTATTTTTCCACTCAGACTAAACATTTTGCCATGTTTACATGTCTGTCTGTTAATCTTCAATTTCCATTTTCCACCATTTTTTTAAAATCAAATCTTGAAAGTGATGGTGTAGTAAGTCTATGGTCATTCACCTCTCACATTATACACTTCCTGTGGATACGGTTTGTGTTGGAATGTCATTGGGATACAGAGTAATTCGCTGAGTGATATTATCTCCCCGTCGTTATTCGATTGGTGGCGGTCAATGACATTCCAATACAGTGGCGGTGAACTGTTTTCTTTTGCTCGCCGATTGGTGGCTATTCGAAGAGGATATCTTGGTTATTTGAAATCGATTTTTATTCGTTATCTCGAGGATACAGAGGAGTGGAAGAAAAAAGGGGAGACCTTTGCCCAGCAGTGGGACACTATGGAGACTACATAAAAAAAAAAAAAAAAATACTTATTTTCTGTTAGCGCGACTTATTGAAAATCATACAAAAAATCTTTCAATACTTCCAAACCGTGGTGAAAACTTTCCAGGAACTCAATTTTTTTCCACGAATTATGACGTAAAATAATTCATTCAAAACACAATCGAATTTCGCATTTTTTCGATGTGCATTCTACCACAAGAAAGATATTTTCAGGGTTTTACTCGAAAACGCTCGTAATTTGTTCATTATTTTGACAATCTTCTATAAAAGCTAAGTTGGCCTTACCGGGTTATTAAATGAAAGCAAAGAATTTTATGGAATTTTATTATTCTCGTGTTTTAGCGCCCAGCAATTTCCTTTGAAAATCCATTATTGTCGAGTTTTGTAAAAAAGTCAGGTGCACTCACGCTGCGGCCATCAAAAGCGCGCCAGCAATAGACCGTGGCAGTAATGTAATTTTTTTCGCTATACTGTGCTAGACAAACGCAAACTACAATAATAAGAAATGCGTGTTGGTAATGTGGATACACAGACTTTTTTTTAACGTACGTGCGTGCGTTCGTGCGTGCGTGCGTGACGCGCATGTTTGACAGATTACAAACAAAATGGGGGTCGTTCCAAAACCGACACTCGGATATAAAATAAACAACATAAATAAACCGGTGCAGTGGGACCTAACCTAGGTATAATTTGCGCGCGATGAGAATGGGATGCCTTGTCAAAGTAAATATAGTTTTTAATTGTATACAAGTTTTAGTACATTTTATACAAGATTATACAAGACAGACCTTAGAATCGCATTCTCGCTTGCTTAGGTGAAAGAAAGGTATATAACTTGGCCTAAACCAAACCAAACCAAAACCAAGGTCACAAATAAATAAAAGGTGTATCAGTGTGCTACGAAGGTGCTACGACCACTACGACAAATGTGTATGCTACGGCGGCGGTGCTACGAAAGAGTGCGTTGTCCAAAATAAGCCGTTTGTTTTTAAGTCTTATTACCCTGTTACTAAGTCAACGCCCCTTCCATCTGTCTATTCTACCTTGAAAGAGCTGTATCTTTTTAGCCAGTAAATGATCAGCGAAAAATAATGTTATTATTATAGTAAAAGTAAAAAAAGATCTTTGAAAGAAAAGTGTTCAACTCCGATCGTCTGTTTATTTTTTACCTAATAAGGCGATAAGAGCGCGGCGTTCAATTCTTTTAGCACGGGTGAGTTTAACTTTAAAAAATACTCAAGCACAAGCTCGTGCTGACCAATAGGCTGACATGCAACCTGACCCGTAGTACGTAGCTGTAAGCTGTACTCTTTTTTTCTGTAGTGCAATAAATAATTATCTATCTATCTAGCCAGTTGAAATAAATGTTAAAATGATCACCACGTTTTGTATCTTCTGCTTTAACCTCCTTTCTTATCGTACTTAGCGTGGGTTGGCCATTAAATGGTAATAAAAAAAACAAAAATAGTAGGCACGTTTGCTGATGCTGAATCATCGAAATTAAGCTGTAGTTGTGGTATAAAATATTAACATACGCTGCCAACTTGATTGTCTACAAAAGTAATTTCACACGCCTGTAACTACGGAGTACTTCATGTTGGAAAACCAACCTTAAGTCACCCGGAATAGATCTCGTTTTCCGTATCAAACTGGAAAAAATATTGTAAAACGCAAAATCGTGCCCATCGCAGGGGCCTACACAGAACAAGAAACAATAAGCTTTTCTCTGTTATTTTTACTTTATATTATTTAAGTATTCATATTTTTTCAAAACTGAGACATGTTTTTTTAAACATTGTTTTAATACGCTGTGGCGGGTGAAAAGTTTTGTTTTAAAATATAGTTATATATATTTCACAGCGCTCACAGCCTAGTTGTACTAGCCGTTCTTAATCGATTGGCAAAGTTAAGCAACAACGGCCGCGGTCAGTCCATGGATGGGTGACCGCTAGTGGCAATAATATCTGAGCGCTTCCGTGCTTCGGAAGGCACGTTAAACCGTTGGTCCCGGTTGTTGTTGATTAATAACAATCGTTAAGCCATGCCAGAGACCCTTTGGGTGGCCTAAAAACTCTGACACCAGGGGTGGCCACTACCTCATACGATTACCTACCCTATATTTTTTAAACTAATAGTAACTTCTTTGTCACGCCAACCTAACCGGCCACCATGTTCATGCCAGCCATGTCCATTGTTTTCCGGCCGACTTTTTGATGTCATCGGCCTGCCCAGACGTCGAGCAGTAGGTACTAGGCCACTCAGTGTACTTTTGTCCATCATCCGTTATCCCGCCGAATCTCGCCAATCTCTACTTTAGCTTTATGACTCGTGCGCCTACGTCTTTGACATTGATCTTCTGTCAAATTACGACGTTGCGCACACGATTGACTAGTGAGATGCCCAGCCCAGAAAGTTTTTCTGGTTGATGAGATAGATCCCTTTCAGCTACGAGATGGCGGGAAATGCAATATGTTCACAGTTTTTAAAATTTTGTTCAGCGACAAATTTTCTTTTTTATTTTTTGCCCCACAGCCTCTGCTATACAGGGTGCTACACAAAGGTCCTGTGATACTAATGAGGGTCGCTTAACTCGCCAATACCAGCAACTTTTACTATGGGGCCAAGTGCGAAATCTCGAAAAAAATACATTGGTACATTCGTATCAAATATGGAACAGCTGATATATTTTTCGATATTTCGCACTTGGTCCCATAGTAAATATTGAGAATATTGTGTAAGTACATTTTATAATACCTATTACCTAACAAGGCCGTCTAGGCATTCTTTCGCGTACAAATCAGCGCGGAAGTTTATAGTACAGCATTAGAAACATACCAAAGAACATCAGACAGTAATATACTGTTGAGATTCCTTTCGCGTTTATTGCCTGCGGTCAGATAATGGACCGGTCTGTTCTGCGCGAGAGACGGACGGACAAAACATCGTAGTCTATATTTATATCGTACTGTAGCTTCTTACATCGGGCTACGCCAGTACCTGGGGCCTTAGCCTGTAACACAATGGTGCCATAATGGGCTCCCGGTTGACGGTTTTAATTACGATTTATTAATGCTGTCGGTTCAGTGTTGTTTTTGTTGTACAGCGAAGAATATTATGAGTCTAATTCTACAGGATTAGTTCGCTGGTTGTAGGAGAACAACGAAAAAAATCCCGGTTTTGTACTTCTACCTGGGACGCCATTGATACGCCATTGTGTTACAGGCTAAGGCCCCTGTATAGAACTTTTTAAATGGGATATTTTTTTACTTGAACTTGCTTATTTGATATCGCGATAGATTATTAGTTTCGGGACATTATTCCTGTAGGAGAGACTGATGAGGCTATGCCGTTAACGACACAAGAGTGTATTATTTAATCAATTAAAAAAGTTGTTATTTATTTAGAACGAGAACGCTACTTTCTAAGCAAAATGTTGCTCCAACACAAAGTAACTGCTGTGTGGATGCACCATGAGAAAATTATTTTAGATCCTTTTCGAGATTTAAGACTTCTTGTCGCTGACGTTAAATTGAGCTATATTAAGGTTGTGGTATGTAAGCATAGTGAACGAAGGTCCTTACTAACCACGGTGGACTAACTGAGTAACTGAATAAGATGTTAAACCAAGCTACGTTTAGTAAAGTTATAAGGGAAACGACCTCGAATCCAAGAAACGAGGGCGGGCCCGGTAGCCTCTTGTTTTATCGATTACCCGTGAAAATTACATTATCATTTACAAAGCACCAACTGACATGAAAATAGAATACTTAAGTGCCTATTAGGTCTTTGCTATTGTTTGTAAGATTGGCACGACGTTCGACCTATTAACTATCTAAGTGTCTAACCACACTCTCTGTGCCGAAATTCTGCGACCGAAGTTCGGCGTGATTACGCCTGCAATGCTATTTGAATTACTGACTATGCTGAAACTCCGTCGGGTTACAGCAATACAGCCGAACTTCGGTCGAGCGCCAACGTATTCTATCAACACATAAAATGCGACCGAAGTTCGATTCGATTTTTCGGAATATGAGTTCAGTTCGGACCGATTATCCGTCGCGTAATTTCCGCGCTTATGGTGTGTCATACCAAACGAATACGTGGCAACGTAAAATCAGCCGCGGAACTTCGGTCGCGTATTTTCCACATAGTGTGGTTAGACACTTAGGCCCGGTTTCTGAGTTGAGAATTTTGCTAAGCAAATGGGTAAGTATCGTCCTGTCTCTGCAGATTTCTCACAAAAGAGCGTGACAGAGCGATACGTAAGTATGTGCTTAGTAAAATTCTCAACTCAGAAACCGGGCCTTAGGCGTGCTGTCTTTGCCCGTGGCTCTACTTGTTTGTTAGGTAGACAACACTTCGTAAACCGAAAAAAAAAATATTTACAAGTGTAGGTCACACAGCGGTCTTATCACTAAGAACGAGTCTTCTAGACAATGGTATTTAGATGCCAGCCACTCAAACTCTCATATTATCCTAGTTAATAACTATTTTTTGCTAGGAGATCATTGTAGAGTCCCATAGAATAATAGGATAGGATAGTGTTGATGAAATTAAGATAACTTAAACAACATGACATAGTGACGATGGTTCACTCGATATCTTATTTCTCCAAACACGTCAAGTCTTTAGTCTTTTCGTAGATAGACGCACATACCAAGTCAAGAAGAAAAAAAAACTTATTAAATTACTAGGTACCTACCAACTCACTTCACTCCACTTAAGTACAGATAGAGTACAAGCAATTTCATCTATATATATAAAAGGCTTAGGTTGACTGACTCATCACGCTACAGCCCAAACGGCTGAACCTATAAGTATGAAATTTGGACAAAAGTTGCGTTATATGGTGGAGGGTTCATTTAAGAAGCGATTTTTTTTTATTTAACCCTTAAGTGGGTCAAAATAGGGCTCAAAGTGTGTATGGGAAAAAAATTTTTTTTGGTCTTTTGTTCTTAAATCTTGATTTTTTGTACTTTTTTTTTAAAATGACTTGACACCTATTTCAGATTTTTTCTCATTTCTATGTTCTTAAGGGTTAAAATGGGTGCCAAAGTTTTTCGATTTTTTTCACCAGTTACGATCGATGCTGGAACAAAACCGCTAATGCCAAAACAATGAAAATTTGACAATAGTTGTAATTTGTAGACACGCTACGGGTTAAGACAGATTTACTTCAAGTTTAACTCTTAAGGCGGTAAAAATGGGGTCCAAAGTTTGTATGAAAAAAAAAATTTTTTTGTCCGGATTTACTTGCAACTAAGAATTCGTATATAAAATCAAAAATAATTTAACACCTGTTTGAGCTTTTTTCTAATTTTAGCAGTTTAAGGGTTAAACGAGGTTGAAATGTATGAATATTTTTCGTGATGTAGTGTCAACGTCGGGCCCAAACCGTTTAAGCTACAACTATGAAATTGAAACTGCAGTAGCGTTTTGTAGCAAAACTACCCACCATGAAGAAAAAAATATAATTTTAACCCGTCAAATGCCCAAACCGGGGTTCAAAGTTTGTATGAAATAAAATTTTTTTTTTGTCCGATTAACTTGAAACTTAGTATTTGTATATTAAATAAGAAACAATTAAACACGTGTTTCAGCGTTTTTCAAAATTCTGCCCACTAAAGGGTTAAAAGGGGTAGAAAAGTTTGAAGATTTTTCCTGATTTAGTATCAATGCCAGGCCTAAACCATTAAAGCTACAATTATGAAATTGAAACTGCAGTAGTGTTTTGTGGCAAAACTACCTACCATGAAGAAAAAAATATAATTTTAACCCTTCAAATGCCCAAACCAGGGTTCAAAGTTTGTATGAAATAAAAAATGTTTTTGGTTTGATTTACTTGAAATTAAGTATTAGTATACTAAATCAGAAAAAATTAAACACGTGTTTCAGCGTTTTTCTCATTTCAGCCAATGAAGGGTTAAAATGGGTGGAAACGTTGAAGTTTTTTTCCTGATGTAGTAGCAATGCTGGGCCCAAACCATTGAAGCTACAACTTTCAAATTGAATGTGCAGTTGCATTTTATAGCATTACTACCCACCATCAAGAAAAAAATATAATTTTAACCCTTCAAATGCCCAAACCGGGGTTCAAAGTTTGTATGAAATAAAATTTTTTTTTGGTCCGACTAACTTGAAACTTAGTATTTGTATATTAAATAAGAAACCATTAAACACGTGTTTCAGCGTTTTTCAAAATTCTGGCCACTAAAGGGTTAAAAGGGGTAGAAAAGTTTGAAGATTTTTCCTGATGTAGTATCAATGCCAGGCCTAAACCATTAAAGCTACAACTATTAAATTGAAACTGCAGTAGTGTTTTGTGGCAAAACTACCTACCATGAAAAAAAGAATATAATTTTAACCCTTCAAATGCCCAAACCGGGGTTCAAAGTTTGTATGAAATAAATTTTTTTTTTGGTCCTATTTACTTCAAACTAAGTATTCGTATACTAAATCAGAAATAATTAAACACGTGTTTCAGCATTTTTCTCATTTCAGCGAATGAAGGGTTAAAATGGGTGGAAACGTTGAAGATTTTTCCCTGATATAGTAGCAATGCTGGGTCCAAACCATTTAAGTTAGAACTTTGAAATTTGAACTACAGTTGCGTTTTATAGCAAAACTACCAACCATGAAGAAAAAGTAATAATGTTAACTCTACAACGGCCAAAACGGGGTTCAAAATTTGTATGAAATTATCATTTTATTGGGTCAGATTAACTTGAAACTAAGTAGTCGTGTATTAAATCAGAAATAATAATTAAACACATGTTTCAGCATCAAAAAGGGTAACTATTTTAAGAGCTTAAGACATTTTAAGAGTTTTCCTGATGTAGTATCAATAACAATGCCGGAACCATTAAAGCTACAACTATTCAATGAACATTTAACTACAGTTGCGTTTTATAGCAAATCTACTAAGCATGATGAAAACAATAATAATGATACACCTAAAACGGCCAAAACGGTTCAAAGTATGTATTTTTTTTGTTGTATTCATTTGATCTTTACCAATTTGGTCACACACATACACAACACATACACTTCCACGCTGAAACTGCACGACGGATTTGGATGACATTTGGAATAGAGATAGCTTACAAAAATACACACCCATGACTCTATTCATGTTAATTTGATAATGGTGAAAGATGTACCCAGGCAACTTCTTATAAGTCTTCGCGGACGAAGTCGCGGGCGAAAAGCTAGTTATAACATAAAAGCTAGGTATGTCCATCGATTCGCTCGAGCTGTAATCTGACCTAGCGGGAGTCTAGGTAGCTCACCTACATAATGGGCATCGATTCCACCGGGCGCCTATATGCTTTGTAACTAGATAGCACAGGCTGTTGCGCTTCACTGACTCAATGTCTAGGCTACCACGGACCACGGTGTAGCAAAAACTATAGCGAAGCACCTTGGACCTGAATCAGACGTTATTTTACGTAGAGTCGACTGCAAAATTAAAACTGTGATTTACTACTGCTATACCAGTTTAAACTCTACCATCTACCTCTACCGCTTAAAAATTAAAATATCGCCGCAAATAGTTACCTCAAACTCACAACTAACAACTAGGTTTTAAATTCCCTCCGGTCCGTAACGACAAGTAATTTATTCCTGAAACTTCTTAATGTAATTTACAACAACTTTTGTTCTACGACTTTTCGAAAAGCTTGATACTTTTTGTTTATTGAACGCTCCTTATTCTTTAAAAGTTTGCATTTGTACCATTTCAGCGCTGCCTGCGCGGTGCGCTTTCGTCTTCCACCACTCCCTACCACCATTCTAGCCTCTATTGGACAAAAATAATAAAAAAAATAGGTTTTTTTTGTATGGAATAATATATTAGCCGATAACGAGCACTATGCTTAACCTTTTTAGCTTATCAAGTTATCACTTAATTTTACTTAGTATGAAGAAACGCATCGAACTCAATAGCGCCCGACAAGCATTTCGACGCATACTAAGGGTGGTATTCTAGAACGCTACTTAAACTCAGTTCAAACTAGAACGCTACCTAAACTCAGTTCAAACTAGAAAGCTCCTTGAACTCTGTTTAAACTCAGTTTAAGTAGAATATTAGTGTCGACTGTCGATAAAACAGTGCATATTTTCATTTGAATATCCCTCCCTTCAAATCAAAACATGCACTGCTTTATCGACAGTCTGAACTCTGTTTAAACTGAGTTTAAGTAGCGTTCTAGAATACCACCCTAAGGGTGGTATTCATGAACGATACTTAAATTGAGATCAAAATGGAACTCTGTTTACCCGACTACGCGAAGCAAAAAGGAGGGTTATGATTTTAGCAGCGTATGTATGTATGTATGTATGTATGTATGTATGTATGTATGTATGTATGTATGTATGTATGTATGTATGTATGTATGTATGTATGTATGTATGTATGTATGTTTGCGTGTTCATCTGTTCCCTCGCAGAGCCTAAACTACTCGGCCGATTTCAACAAATGAGGTGTCGTTGGATTCGTCTTAATCACCCAGGTAACATAGGATAGTTTAATTTTGAAAAAAACCAAGATGGCGGCTGTGCTGCGCCCTAAAGTGGTGGACCTAAAAATAAAAATTATCGGATTCCATCGTCATGGGTATCAAATGAAAGGGCTTTAAAATACCTTTTCAAAAATGTACAACACATGTAGCGTCAACATAACAAATAGAACAAAAAATTCCAAAATGTGTTTTTTTTGCCCTTCTTGGTTCTATTTTAGGTGATCATCCAAAATGACAAACTAAAAAGATCAAAAAAAAATAGAAGTTAAAAACTAAAACCCGACTACTAAAAGGCTTAAAACAAGACCTGCTTATCCTTAAAATTTACTCATAGATAATTAATCGTAGTCGGAGGCCATCGGTTTATCAAATGCGAATGTGGTGTCCTCCGACTACGATTAATTATCTATGAGTAAATTTTAAGGATAAGCAGGTCTTGTTTTAAGCCTTTTAGTAGTCGGGTTTTAGTTTTTAACTTCTATTTTTTTAAACTTAATTTAAAGTGAGATCAGTTTTGAACTTACTTTAAACTGATTTCAAAACTGGATCTCTGTTCAGCGAGAATATCGAATATCAATTTTGAACTCAATTTAAAGTAAGTTCAAAATTGATCTCGCTGAACTTAGTTTAAACAGAGTTCCATTTTGATCTCAGTTTAAATATCGTTCATGAATACCACCCTAAGAGCTCTTTCCCTCTATCTGTTGAAGCTTGGTTGAAGCGGGTTAGACCAAGGACGTTCCAAAGAAAAAGTCATTGCATATGTAGGGTATCTAGCTGGTTGGTCTCAAGCTCTTTAGTTCATGGAACGTCATGGTAGATGTAAAAGGTAGTTTCCATAACCTAACAACAATGATAATAAGTACCTATTGCCTAACAACAAGAAACGACAAGAAAACAATATACACAAGTACGAAAGAAGCCCAACGAAATGGGGTTGCAAAAGAAACTGGGTTTTAATTACACAAGTTGGCACTTCGCAATTCAAAAAGTTTTTGTCTTTGTAAGTTTTCTGCTTTGGAGGCTGTAGAAGCACTTGACAGTAGAGGCCTAGAGGGCTCGTTGAGAAAATCAGGAAAAACGCGGCGTTGTTGATTGAAAAGAGAGGTCAATGATGTTTGAGTTCAAAAGTGGGTTCTATTCAATGACGAAAGAAAAAAGGATTCTATTTATCGGGTAGTTAAAAACATGTTTCAAATTGTTTTTTGTCCAGCTTGATGGACGGAGAGACAGCAAATAAGTTCGCTGGACAGACAGTACCTGTTATCTTCCGCTCGCTGCAGTACCTACTTTTCTGGACAGACAATACAGTAAAATTTTAGAGAAACAAAAATAGTTAGCGCACACAATGTCCTGACTCAGATTGAAACAAATGCCACAAATGCCAGATGAAGAGACCGAAATTAAGTACAATACCAGCGAGCGGAAGATAACATAGAGACCGCATTAGCCCTGAGAAATGACCTAACGAAAATGGTTCCTGTGTGGGCGGAGCCTACAAAATGGTTCCTCTCACGATTTAGTAGTTCGACAGACATGACCGAGAAAACGTCAATTATGTCAAATTTTGTCGTGAATAATAAACTATAGAAAATGACTTCATGTGCCGTAAAATTATGCAAAAGCCGTGCTGATGTGCACCACAAAGCAGTGGGTATCGGTTACCATACGGAAGTAATGTCTTGTAGCGTTTTTATTCACAACTTTTAATAAACCCAAATAAAAATATGAAACTAACTTCTTCCCGTGGCTTTGCTTGAGGTTTTCGCCGTCTTAGTATGTTTTACCATGATAAATTCATCAGTGCGATTATCTTGGACTCATAAAACGGAACTATAAAACTTTTACCCTCGGCTTTGCTAGCCGCCATTTCTTTTTTTTTTCGGAGATAATGTTGTATTGTTAGATTTTCACTATCTTAGACTTCCTAAAGATCCTGCACGAAAACGGCGATGGGTAGAAGCAATCCGTCTGGAACGGAATGAACAGCATTGGATTCCGAGCAGACTTTCTTTTTTGTTATATCATCATCATCATCAGCCCTTTAACACCCACAGCTGAGTAAAGGCCTCTTCATGCTTACGCCAACTCTCACGATCCTGTGCCAGGCGCAACCACGGTTTTCCGAGTGTAAAGTCTAAAGAGTTGGGATATGTCGTCGGACCATCTGGCTGGTGGTCTGCCAACCGATCTCATCCCCTTGGGGTCGCCATTCCGCAATGAACTTTGTCCATCTGCCATCGGTACGTCTCGCCAGGTGTCTTGCCCACTTGTGATATTAACAATCAAATAAACATTAGACAATATTAGGTACCTATACAGGGTGGCCCAAACATAGACGTCAAGCGAAAAAATCTAGATAGCTGACACCGAGGGCTACCCGAATCACCCCCATGTATGTTCAGCCATTTTTTGTCGTTTAGAAGTTATGAGGCTTTTAAGGTTTTTTTCAAAAAAATTACCTAGCATTCGATTTTATTTTATAACTTTTTTTTCTTTCGTCTTTTCAGCACATTTTTTTATTCCATAGAGTCTCAGATAAATTATCTATCACCAAAAAAATAATGATCAGCTATGGAGTTTTAGAAGATACCGCAATTTTGATCCAAAGTCCAAAAATGTTGTTTTCGTGAAATCATCACTGAAATAGTTAGTATGGGGAAAAAAATAAGTAGAGGTCTGAAGGACTTTTTATTGATTTCAAAAACTTTTCCAAAGTCTTATTCTTTAGAATAATACAAAAAACCTGTCACTTTATAGGACTTTTATTCAAGTAATTTGCGATCAAAGTCGAAAAACTGGAGTTGGAAGAAATTTTATTCCAATCGATTTTCATTTATTTTGGTTGATTCGGACAAAAAACATTGCAGGTAGACTTAATATTGCCTGTCAGCACGGTCTGCATAGGAAATTCACGAAAAAAATAAAAAAAATACCATAAAATATTTTTCTTTTTTTTTGTTCTTCTTTTTTTCATTATTTGAATTTTAAATTATTTTATTATCGAATTTACTTACAAAACATGAAGAAAAAATAAATTTAAAGAAAAAAAATAAAAAAAGTCTGAAAATTAAATGACTTTATTTTTTTATTTTTTCGTGAATTTCTAATGCAGATCCTACTGACAGATGATTTTAAGCCGATCCGCAATGTTTTTTGTCCGAATCGACCAAAATAAATGAAAATCGATTGAAATAAAATTTCTTCCAACTCCAGTTTTTCGACTTTGATCGCAAATTACTTAAATAAAAGTCCCATAAAGTGACAGGTTTTTTGTATTATTCTAAAGAATGAGGCTTTGGGAAAGTTTTTGAAATCAATAAAAAGTCCTTCAGACCTCTACTTATTTTTTTCCCCATACTAACTATTTCAGTGATGTTTTCACGAAAACAAAATTTTTGGACTTTGGATCATAATTGCGGTATTTTTTAAAAGTCCATAGCTGATCATTATTTTTTTGGTGATAGATAATTTATCTGAGACTCTAAAGAATAAAAAAATGTGCTGAAAAGACGAAAGAAAAAAAAGTTACAAAATAAAATCGAATGCTAGGTATTTTTTTTCAAAAAAACCTTAAAAGCCTCATAACTTCTAAACGACAAAAAATGGCTGAACATACATGGGGGTGATTCGGGTAGCCCTCGGTGTCAGCTATCTAGATTTTCTCGCTTGACGTCTATGTTTGGGCCACCCTGTATGTATAACCGCAGATTTATACGAAAACAGACAAACATACAGATTTTCTGTTTATATATATAGAAACTTTTACAGTTCACGATGACAGATTATCAAATATAATCTGTGCAAAGCTTTTGACCTCTGCAGCATGGCATGACGCTGTCACTGTGCAAAGCCCAATGACATCAATGGCGCGTAAACAATTAACCAATCAAGGAGTTTCCTATTTTCTTATTGGTTTAAAATATTTTTGACAACGCAACCTGGGCCCTTAGCCTGTAAGACAATGGTGCCAAAATGGGCTGTCAGGTGACGACTTCAATTACGATTTGC